>JAEIGH010000207.1:0-131162 GCA_018903575.1 Drosophila saltans | reverse complement strand
GATTCCGATATTGAAATAGATTTCGATATCGGTAAGGATTTCGAAATCGAAATTGAATTCGAAATCGATATGGATTTCGATATCAAATGGATTACGAATGCGATATGGATTTTGAATGCGATATGGATTTCGAATTGAAATGTATATATGGAATTCGATATCGAAATGGATTTCTATATGATTTTCGATTTCATATGATTTTCGATTTCGATATGGATTTCGATTTCGATATGGAATATGATATCGAAATGGATTTCTATATGGATTTCGAAATCGAAATGGATTTCGAAATCGAAATGGATTTCGAAATCGAAATGGATTTCGAAATCGAAATGGATTTCGATATCGAAATGGATTTCGAATTCGATATGGATTTCGATATCGAAATGGATTTCGATATCGAAATGAATTTCGATATGGATTTCGAAATCGAAATGGATTTAGATATCTAAACGGATTTCGAATGGATTTCGAATTCGATATGGATTTCGAATTCGATATGGATTTCGAATTCGAAATGGATTTCGAAATCGAAATGGATTTCGATATCGATATGGAATTCGATATCGAAATGGATTTCGGTATGGATTTCGATACCGAAATATGATTTCGAAATCGAAATGGATTTCGAAATCGAAATGGATTTCGATATCGAAATGGATTTCGAAATCTAAATGGATTTCGAATTCGATATGGATTTCGATATCGATATGGATTTCGATATCGATATGGATTTCGAATTCGAAATGGATTTCGGAATTGATATGGAATTCGATATCGAAATGTATTTCGATATGGATTTCGAAATCGAAATGGATTTCGATATCGAAATGGATTTCGAATTCGATATGGATTTCGAATTCGATATGGATTTCGAATTCGATATGGATTTCGAATTCGAAATGGATTTCAAAATTGATATGGAATTCGATATCGAAATTGATTTCGGTATGGATTTCGATACCGAAATGGATTTCGAAATCGAAATGGATTTCGAAATGATATGGAATTCGATATCGAAATGTATTTCGATAAGGATTTTGGAAATCGAAATGGATTTCCATATCGATATGGATTTCGATATCGATATGGAATTCGATATCGAAATGGATTTCTATATGGATTTCTAAATCGAAATGGATTTCGATATCGAAATGGATTTCGAATTCGATATGGATTTCGAATTCGATATGGATTTCGAATTCGAAATGGATTTCGAAATTGATATGGAATTTGATATCGAAATGGATTTCGGTATGGATTTCGATACCGAAATGGATTTCGAAATCGAAATGGATTTCGATATCGAAATGGATTTCGAATTCGATATGGATTTCGATATCGATATGGATTTCGAATTCGAAATGGATTTCGATATCGAAATGGATTTCTATATGATTTTCGAAATCGAAATGGATTTCGATTTCGATGTGGATTTCGATATCGATATGGCTTTCGATATCGATATGGATTTCGATATCGAAATGGATTTCTATATGGATTTCGAATTCGATATGGATTTCGAATTCGTTATGGATTTCGAATTCGAAATGGATTTCGGTATGGATTTCGATACCGAAATGGATTTCGAAATCGAAATGGATTTCGATATCGAAATGGATTTCGAAATCGATAAGGAAATTTTGATATCGAAATAGATTCTGATATTGAAATAGATTTCGATATCGATAAGGATTTCGAAATCGAAATTGAATTCGAAATCGATATGGATTTCGATATCAAATGGATTACGAATGCGATATGGATTTTGAATGCGATATGGATTTCGAATTCGAAATGGATTTCGAAATTATATATGGAATTCGATATCGAAATGGATTTCTATATGATTTTCGATTTCGATATGGATTTCGATTTCGATATGGATTTCGATATCGATATGGATTTTGAAATCGAAATGGATTTCGAAATCGAAATGGATTTCGATATCGAAATGGATTTCGATATCGAAATGGATTTCGAAATTGATATGGAATTCGATATCGAAATGGATTTGTATATGGACTTCGAAATTGAAATGGATTTCGAATTCGATATGGATTTCGAATTCGAAATGGATTTCGAAATTGATATTTAATTCGATATCGAAATGGATTTCGATATGGATTTCGATACCGAAATGGATTTCGAAATGATATGGATTTCGTTATCGAAATGTATTTCGATATGGATTTTGGAAATCGAAATTGATTTCCATATCGAAATGGATTTCGATATCGATATGGATTTCGATATCGATATGGAATTCAATATCGAAATGGATTTCTATATGGATTTCTAAATCGAAATGGATTTCGATATCGAAATGGATTTTGAAATCGAAATGGATTTCGAAATCGAAATGGATTTCGATATCGAAATGGATTTCGAATTCGATATGGATTTCGATATCGAAATGGATTTCGAAATTGATATGGAATTCGATATCGAAATTGATTTCGGTATGGATTTCGATACCGAAATGGATTTCGAAATGATATGGAATTCGTTATCGAAATGTATTTCGATATGGATTTTGGAAATCGAAATTGATTTCCATATCGAAATGGATTTCGATATCGATATGGATTTCGATATCGATATGGAATTCAATATCGAAATGGATTTCTATATGGATTTCTAAATCGAAATGGATTTCGATATCGAAATGGATTTTGAATTCGACATGGATTTCGATATCGAAATGGATTTCGAAATTGATATGGAATTCGATATCGAAATGTATTTCGATATGGATTTCAAAATCGAAATAGATTTTGATATCGAAATGGATTTCAAATTCGATATGGATTTCGAATTCGATATGGATTTCGAATTCGAAATGGATTTCGAAATTCGATATGGATTTCGAATTCGATATGGATTTCGATATCGATATGGATTTCGAATTCGAAATGGATTTCGAAATTTATATGGAATTCGATATCGAAATGGATTTCTATATGATTTTCGAAATCGAAATGGATTTCGATATCGAAATGGATTTCGATTTCGATGTAGATTTCGATATCGATATGGATTTCGATATCGATATGGAATTCGATATCGAAATAGATGTGATCGGACTTCTCGTGTAGGCGGAGGAGTTCTGATTGCTGTTGACTCGGCCTTAACTTCTGACCAAATTCATTCACCGGACATTCTGGAGATTGAGTTTGTTAGCGTTAAGGTCAGATTCAAGTCTTTCTCTGTCTACATTACTTGTTCTTACGTTCCGCCACAATCCGACATGGCGGTGTACGCAAAACATTTAGATTCTATTCGATATATTTCTTCATTGCTTTCTAATAGAGATATCTTAATCGTCTTTGGTGACTTTAATTTACCAGAAATAGCATGGTCTCAATCTGATGAATCTACTTTGTTGCTTCCTTCTAAATCTCACAGCTTTGTTGATGGCCTTTTTGAGCTATCATTAGCTCAAATAAACCCTGTGCGAAATAACATAGGCAGATCCTTAGATCTGATATTTGTGTTGGATTCCACCAACTGTGCAGTAACTAGAACCGACCCTCTAGTCTTGCCCGAAGACAATTTTCATCCTACTCTGGATTTATCTGTAGATCTGTCGTTTCGTGCACCGATTGCTGGTTTCAGTCCTGTGATTAAATCTCGTAATTTTCGCAAGACTAACTTTGTTAAACTGAATGAGCTCATTCTGAGAACTGACTGGTCATCCTTATATAGTTGCTCAGACATGGATCTTGCTATCTCGTTGTTTTATGATACTCTCGGTTCGCTTTTTAGGGTTTGTGTCCCACTGAGGGCTCCAGTGTCGTCTCACCGACCTCCCTGGTTTTCTCGTGAGCTATCCAACTTGAAAAATGTCAAATCCAGATATTATAAAAAATACAAGAAATCGGGACGTTCTTCAGACTTTGCTCTTTACGCAGTTGCTCGCTCCAATTTTATGTTGCTTAACAATACAAATACAACAATTAACAATAACAATGCTATAATAACCTATTAGAATTTACATCTTTAACGATCGAAGGATTTAGGAATGCAAGACAGACTGATGTCATTTATACTGATTTCAGCAAGGCTTTTGATTCTGTTAATCATACACTTCTTCTTTTAAAATTAAACAAAATTGGCTTCCCAAGCCCTTTAATTTGTTGGATTCGTGAATACCTGACAGACAGAACACAGAAAGTTCTATTCAAGTCTTCAAGTTCAAGGACCATCCAAGTAACTTCGGGGGTGCCTCAGGGTAGTCATCTGGGACCACTGCTATTCACCCTTTTTATTAACGATCTTCCATCCGTTATAATACATTCTCGTGTCCTCATGTATGCAGATGATGTAAAGCTTTGTCTCAGCTACAGAGATATTATATCACCTTCACGGTTGCAGTCTGACCTCCAAAACTTTCAATCTTGGTGTCGACACAATTTATTAAACCTAAACACATCTAAATGCAAGGTCATGACTTTTTTCAGAAACACTCCTCAGTTAATTACTTACTTTCTTAATAACGTTCCATTAACCAGACTTAATGAGATGATTGACTTGGGAGTACTTATGGACCATAAATTGACTTTTAAGTCCCATATAAGCACTACTGTCGGAAAAGCCATGGGTGTTCTTGGATTTGTTAAAAGATGGTCAAAGGAATTTGACGATCCATATACAACCAAGGTTCTTTACACCTCATTGGTTCGTCCAATTTTAGAATATGCAACCTGCATATGGTCACCCCAATACGATTCACATAAAGCAAGAATAGAATCAGTTCAAAAACAGTTCCTTCTCTTTGCTCTTCGTGGTCTGAACTGGGATCGTAATATCAACTTGCCTTCGTACTCTAGTAGACTTCTTTTACTTGACCTTCCTTCCCTTTCTAATCGTAGATTAATGCTTGGCGTCATATTTATGCACAAGCTCCTTAACGGGGATATAGACTCTCCCGAGCTATTGAACCGAGTAAAACTAACAGTTCCTTGTAGACCTACTAGAAACTATATTCCTCTAACACTTCCACGATGTACTACTAACTACCTTATGTATGAACCCTTTCGAGTTCTTTGTTCTGATTATAATCGTCTTTATCATGTAATCAGTTCAGAGCTCTCGATTCCTTTACTAAAAACTTCTATCCTTTCCTATCTAGCACGTAACTAGCTATAGTGTCGTTTTTTGTCTGTGTTTTGTGAATTGTCCCCGCGACTCGAGCCGTGCGTTATGCGGCTTGCGCCCCTCGGTCGGTTGGGCGGGAGGTGTGGGCAATTAGTGCTCCCGTTGGGATTCGCGCGTAAAAAAAAAAAATGTGGATTTCGATATCGATATGGATTTCGATATCGATATGGAATTCGATATCGAAATGGATTTCTATATGGATTTCGAAATCGAAATGGATTTCGATATCGAAATGGATTTCGATATCGAAATGGATTTCGATATCGAAATGGATTTCGAATTCGATATGGATTTCGATATCGAAATGGATTTCGAAATTGATATGGAATTCGATATCGAAATGGATTTCTATATGGATTTCGAAATCGAAATGGATTTCGATATCGAAATGGATTTCGAATTCGATATGGATTTCGAATTCGATATGGATTTCGATATCGATATGGATTTCGAATTCGAAATGGATTTCGAAATTTATGTGGAATTCGATATCGAAATGGATTTCTCTATGATTTTCGAAATCGAAATGGATTTCGATATCGAAATGGATTTCGATTTCGATATGGATTTCGATATCGATATGGATTTCGATATCGATATGGAATTCGATATCGATATGGAATTCGATATCGAAATGGATTTCGAAATCGAAATGGATTTCGATATCGAAATGGATTTCGAAATCGAAATGGATTTCGATATCGAAATGGATTTCGATATCGAAATGGATTTCGATATCGAAATGGATTTCGAATTCGATATGGATTTCGAATTCGATATGGATTTCGAATTCGAAATGGATTTCGAAATTGATATGGAATTCGATATCGAAATGGATTTCGGTATGGATTTCGATACCGAAATGGATTTCGAAATCGAAATGGATTTCGATATCGAAATGGATTTCGATATCGAAATGGATTTCGAAATCGAAACGGATTTCGATATCGAAATGGATTTCGATATCGAAATGGATTTCGATATCGAAATGGATTTCGAATTCGATATGGATTTCGAATTCGTTATGGATTTCGAATTCGAAATGGATTTCGAAATTGATATGGAATTCGATATCGAAATGGATTTCGGTATGGATTTCGATACCGAAATGGATTTCGAAATCGAAATGGATTTCGATATCGAAATGGATTTCGAAATCGATAAGGATTTTGATATCGAAATAGATTCCGATATTGAAATAGATTTCGATATCGGTAAGGATTTCGAAATCGAAATTGAATTCGAAATCGATATGGATTTCGATATCAAATGGATTACGAATGCGATATGGATTTTGAATGCGATATGGATTTCGAAATTATATATGGAATTCGATATCGAAATGGATTTCTATATGATTTTCGATTTCGATATGGATTTCGATTTCGATATGGAATATGATATCGAAATGGATTTCTATATGGATTTCGAAATCGAAATGGATTTCGAAATCGAAAAGGATTTCGAAATCGAAATGGATTTCGAAATCGAAATAGATTTCGATATCGAAATGGATTTCGAATTCGATATGGATTTCGATATCGAAATGGATTTCGAAATTGATATGGAATTCGATATCGAAATGAATTTCGATATGGATTTCGAAATCGAAATGGATTTAGATATCTAAATGGATTTCGAATTCGATATGGATTTCGAATTCGATATGGATTTCGAATTCGATATGGATTTCGAATTCGAAATGGATTTCGAAATTGATATGGAATTCGATATCGAAATGGATTTCGGTATGGATTTCGATACCGAAATATATTTCGAAATCGAAATGGATTTCGATATCGAAATGGATTTCGAAATCTAAATGGATTTCGAATTCGATATGGATTTCGATATCGATATGGATTTCGATATCGATATGGATTTCGAATTCGAAATGGATTTCGAAATTGATATGGAATTCGATATCGAAATGTATTTCGATATGGATTTCGAAATCGAAATGGATTTCGATATCGAAATGGATTTCGAATTCGATATGGATTTCGAATTCGATATGGATTTCGAATTCGATATGGATTTCGAATTCGAAATGGATTTCGAAATTGATATGGAATTCGATATCGAAATTGATTTCGGTATGGATTTCGATACCGAAATGGATTTCGAAATCGAAATGGATTTCGAAATGATATGGAATTCGATATCGAAATGTATTTCGATAAGGATTTTGGAAATCGAAATGGATTTCCATATCGATATGGATTTCGATATCGATATGGAATTCGATATCGAAATGGATTTCTATATGGATTTCTAAATCGAAATGGATTTCGATATCGAAATGGATTTCGAATTCGATATGGATTTCGAATTCGATATGGATTTCGAAATTGATATGGAATTTGATATCGAAATGGATTTCGGTATGGATTTCGATACCGAAATGGATTTCGAATTCGATATGGATTTCGATATCGATATGGATTTCGAATTCGAAATGGATTTCGATATCGAAATGGATTTCTATATGATTTTCGAAATCGAAATGGATTTCGATATCGAAATGGATTTCGATTTCGATGTGGATTTCGATATCGATATGGCTTTCGATATCGATATGGATTTCGATATCGAAATGGATTTCTATATGGATTTCGAATTCGATATGGATTTCGAATTCGTTATGGATTTCGAATTCGAAATGGATTTCGGTATGGATTTCGATACCGAAATGGATTTCGAAATCGAAATGGATTTCGATATCGAAATGGATTTCGAAATCGATAAGGATTTTGATATCGAAATAGATTCCGATATTGAAATAGATTTCGATATCGATAAGGATTTCGATATCAAATGGATTACGAATGCGATATGGATTTTGAATGCGATATGGATTTCGAATTCGAAATGGATTTCGAAATTATATATGGAATTCGATATCGAAATGGATTTCTATATGATTTTCGATTTCGATATGGATTTCGATTTCGATATGGATTTCGATATCGATATGGAATTTGAAATCGAAATGGATTTCGAAATCGAAATGGATTTCGATATCGAAATGGATTTCGAATTCGATATGGATTTCGAATTCGATATGGATTTCGATATCGAAATGGATTTCGAAATTGATATGTAATTCGATATCGAAATTGATTTCGGTATGGATTTCGATACCGAAATGGATTTCGAAATCGAAATGGATTTCGAAATGATATGGAATTCGTTATCGAAATGTATTTCGATATGGATTTTGGAAATCGAAATGGATTTCCATATCGAAATGGATTTCGATATCGATATGGATTTCGATATCGATATGGAATTCAATATCGAAATGGATTTCTATATGGATTTCTAAATCGAAATGGATTTCGATATCGAAATGGATTTTGAATTCGACATGGATTTCGATATCGAAATGGATTTCGAAATTGATATGGAAATCGATATCGAAATGTATTTCGATATGGATTTCGAAATCGAAATAGATTTTGATATCGAAATGGATTTCAAATTCGATATGGATTTCGAATTCGATATGGATTTCGAATTCGAAATGGATTTCGAAATTTATATGGAATTCGATATCGAAATGGATTTCTATATGATTTTCGAAATCGAAATGGATTTCGATATCGAAATGGATTTCGATTTCGATGTGGATTTCGATATCGATATGGATTTCGATATCGATATGGAATTCGATATCGAAATGGATTTCTATATGATTTTCGAAATCGAAATGGATTTCGATTTCGATATGGATTTCGATATCGATATGGATTTCGATATCGATATGGAATTCGATATCGAAATGGATTTCTATATGGATTTCGAAATCGAAATGGATTTCGAAATCGAAATGGATTTCGAAATCGAAATGGATTTCGAAATCGAAATGGATTTCGAAATCGAAATGGATTTCGATATCGAAATGGATTTCGATATCGAAATGGACTTCGATATCGAAATGGATTTCGAAATTGATATGGAATTCGATATCGAAATGGATTTGTATATGGACTTCGAAATCGAAATGGATTTCGAATTCGATATGGATTTCGAATTCGAAATGGATTTCGAAATTGATATGGAATTCGATATCGAAATGGATTTCGATATGGATTTCGATATGGATTTCAAAATCGAAATGGATTTCGATATCGAAATGGATTTCAAAATCTACATGGATTTCGAATTCGATATGGATTTCGATATTGAAATGGATTTCGAAATCGAAATGGATTTCGAAATTGATATGGAATTCGAAATTGATATGGATTTCGAAATTGATATGGAATTCGATATCGAAATGTATTTCGATATCAAAATGGATTACGAATGCGATATGGATTTTGAATGCGATATGGATTTCGAATTCAAAATGGATTTCGAAATTAATATGGAATTCGATATCGAAATGGATTTATATATGATTTTCGATATCGATATGGATTTCGATATCGATATGGAATTCGATATCGAAATGGATTTCTATATGGATTTCGAAATCGAAATGGATTTCGATATCGAAATGGATTTCGATATCGAAATGGATTTCGATATCGAAATGGATTTCGATATCGAAATGGATTTCGAAATCTAAATGGATTTCGAATTCGATATGGATTTCGATATCGATATGGACTTCGATATCGATATGGAATTCGATATCGAAATGGATTTCTATATGGATTTCGAAATCGAAATGGATTTCGTTATCGAAATGGATTTCGATATCGAAATGGATTTCGAATTCGATATGGATTTCGATATCGAAATGGATTTCGAATTCGATATGGATTTCGATATCGAAATGGATTTCGAAATTGATATGGAATTCGATATCGAAATGGATTTCTATATGGATTTCGAAATCGAAATGGATTTCGATATCGAATTCGAAATGGATTTCGATATCGATATGGATTTCTATATGGATTTCGAAATCGAAATGGATTTCGATATCGAAATGGATTTCGATTTCGAAATGGATTTCGAAATTGATATGGAATTCGATATCGAAATGTATTTCGATATGATTTTCGAAATCGAAGTGGATTTCGATATCGAAATGGATTTCGATTTCGATGTGGATTTCGATATGGATTTCGATATCGATATGGAATTCGAAATCGAAATGGATTTCTATATGGATTTCGAAATCGAAATGGATTTCGATATCGAAATGGATTTCGATATCGAAATGGATTTCGATATCGAAATGTATTTCGATATGATTTTCGAAATCGAAGTGGATTTCGATATCGAAATGGATTTCGATTTCGATGTGGATTTCGATATGGATTTCGATATCGATATGGAATTCGAAATCGAAATGGATTTCTATATGGATTTCGAAATCGAAATGGATTTCGATATCGAAATGGATTTCGATATCGAAATGGATTTCGATATCGAAATGGATTTCGATATCGAAATGGATTTCGAATTCGATATGGATTTCGATATCGAAATGGATTTCGAATTCGATATGGATTTCGATATCGAAATGGATTTCGAAATTGATATGGAATTCGATATCGAAATGGATTTCGATATCGAAATGGATTTCGATATCGAAATGGATTTCGAATTCGATATGGATTTCGAATTCGATATGGATTTCGATATCGATATGGATTTCGAATTCGAAATGGATTTCGAAATTTATATGGAATTCGATATCGAAATGGATTTCTATATGATTTTCGAATTCGAAATGGATTTCGATATCGATATGGATTTCGATATCGATATGGAATTCGATATCGAAATGGATTTCTATATGGATTTCTATATGGATTTCGAAATCGAAATGGATTTCGATATCGAAATGGATATCGAAATCGAAATGGATTTCGATATCGAAATGGATTTCGAATTCGATATGGATTTCGAAATTGATATGGAATTCGATATCGAAATGGATTTCGGTATGGATTTCGATACCGAAATGGATTTCGAAATCGAAATGGATTTCGAAATCGAAATGGATTTCGATATCGAAATGGATTTCGAAATCGATAAGGATTTTGATATCGAAATAGATTCCGATATTGAAATAGATTTCGATATCGAAATGGATTTCGATTTCGATGTGGATTTCGATATCGATATGGCTTTCGATATCGATATGGAATTCGATATCGAAATGGATTTCTATATGGATTTCGAATTCGATATGGATTTCGAATTCGTTATGGATTTCGAATTCGAAATGGATTTCGAATTCGAAATGGATTTCGAAATTGATATGGAATTCGATATCGAAATGGATTTCGAAATCGAAATGGATTTCGATATCGAAATGGATTTCGATATCGAAATGGATTTCGAATTCGAAATGGATTTCGAAATTGATATGGAATTCGATATCGAAATGGATTTCGATATGGATTTCGAAACCGAAATGTATTTCGAAACCGAAATGGATTTCGATATCGAAATGGATTTCGAATTCGAAATGGATTTCGAAATTTATATGGAATTCGATATCGAAATGGATTTCGAAATGGATTTCGAATTCGAAATGGATTTCGATATCGAAATGGATTTTGATATCGAAATCCATTTCGAATTCGATATGGATTTCGATATCGATATGTATTTCGAATTCGAAATGGATTTCGAAATTGATATGGAATTCGATATCGAAATGTATTTCGATATGGATTTCGAAATCGAAATGGATTTCAAAACCAACGAAATGGATTTGGATATCGAAATGGATTTCGGATTCGAAATGGATTTCGAAATTTATATGGAATTCGATATCGAAATGGATTTCTATATGATTTTCGAAATCGAAATGGTATTCGGTATGGATTTCGATACCGAAATGGATTTCGAAATCTAAATGGATTTCGATATCGAAATGGATTTCGAATTCGATATGGATTTCGATATCGATATGGATTTCGAATTCGATATGGATTTCGATATCGATATGGATTTCGATATCGAAATGGATTTCGAATTCGAAATGGATTTCGAAATCTAAATGGATTTCGAATTCGATATGGATTTCGATATCGATATGGACTTCGATATCGATATGGGATTCGATATCGAAATGGATTTCTATATGGATTTCGAAATCGAAATGGATTTCGTTATCGAAATGGATTTCGATATCGAAATGGATTTCGAATTCGATATGGATTTCGATATCGAAATGGATTTCGAATTCGATATGGATTTCGATATCGAAATGGATTTCGAAATTGATATGGAATTCGATATCGAAATGGATTTCTATATGGATTTCGAAATCGAAATGGATTTCGATATCGAAATGGATTTCTATATGGATTTCGAAATCGAAATGGATTTCGATATCGAAATGGATTTCGATTTCGAAATGGATTTCGAAATTGATATGGAATTCGATATCGAAATGTATTTCGATATGATTTTCGAAATCGAAATGGATTTCGATTTCGAAATCGAAATGGATTTCTATATGGATTTCGAAATCGAAATGGATTTCGATATCGAAATGGATTTCGATATCGAAATGGATTTCGATATCGAAATGGATTTCGAATTCGATATGGATTTCGATATCGAAATGGATTTCGAATTCGATATGGATTTCGATATCGAAATGGATTTCGAAATTGATATGGAATTCGATATCGAAATGGATTTCGATATCGAAATGGATTTCGATATCGAAATGGATTTCGAATTCGATATGGATTTCGAATTCGATATGGATTTCGATATCGATATGGATTTCGAATTCGAAATGGATTTCTATATGGATTTCGATATCGAAATGGATTTCTATATGATTTTCGAAATCGAAATGGATTTCGATATCGATATGGATTTCGATATCGATATGGAATTCGATATCGAAATGGATTTCTATATGGATTTCGAAATCGAAATGGATTTCGAAATCGAAATGGATTTCGATATCGAAATGGATATCGAAATCGAAATGGATTTCGATATCGAAATGGATTTCGAATTCGATATGGATTTCGAAATTGATATGGAATTCGATATCGAAATGGATTTCGGTATGGATTTCGATACCGAAATGGATTTCGAAATCGAAATGGATTTCGATATCGAAATGGATTTCGAAATCGATAAGGATTTTGATATCGAAATAGATTCCGATATTGAAATAGATTTCGATATCGAAATGGATTTCGATTTCGATGTGGATTTCGATATCGATATGGCTTTCGATATCGATATGGAATTCGATATCGAAATGGATTTCTATATGGATTTCGAATTCGATATGGATTTCGAATTCGTTATGGATTTCGAATTCGAAATGGATTTCGAATTCGAAATGGATTTCGAAATTGATATGGAATTCGATATCGAAATGGATTTCGAAATCGAAATGGATTTCGATATCGAAATGGATTTCGATATCGAAATGGATTTCGAATTCGAAATGGATTTCGAAATTGATATGGAATTCGATATCGAAATGGATTTCGATATGGATTTCGAAACCGAAATGGATTTCGAAACCGAAATGGATTTCGATATCGAAATGGATTTCGAATTCGAAATGGATTTCGAAATTTATATGGAATTCGATATCGAAATGGATTTCGAAATGGATTTCGAATTCGAAATGGATTTCGATATCGAAATGGATTTTGATATCGAAATCCATTTCGAATTCGATATGGATTTCGATATCGATATGTATTTCGAATTCGAAATGGATTTCGAAATTGATATGGAATTCGATATCGAAATGTATTTCGATATGGATTTCGAAATCGAAATGGATTTCGAAAACGAAATGGATTTGGATATCGAAATGGATTTCGGATTCGAAATGGATTTCGAAATTTATATGGAATTCGATATCGAAATGGATTTCTATATGATTTTCGAAATCGAAATGGTATTCGGTATGGATTTCGATACCGAAATGGATTTCGAAATCGAAATGGATTTCGATATCGAAATGGATTTCGAATTCGATATGGATTTCGATATCGATATGGATTTCGAATTCGATATGGATTTCGATATCGATATGGATTTCGATATCGAAATGGATTTCGATATCGAAATGGATTTCGAATTCGAAATGGATTTCGATATCGAAATGGATTTTGAATTCGATATGGATTTCGATATCGATATGGATTTCGAATTCGAAATGGATTTCGAAATTGTTATGGAATTCGATATCGAAATGGATTTCGGTATGGATTTCGATACCGAAATGGATTTCGAAATCGAAATGGATTTCGACATCGAAATGGATTTCGACATCGAAATGGATTTCGAATTCGATATGGATTTCGAGTTCGAAATGGATTTCGAAATTGTTATGGAATTCGATATCGAAATGGATTTCGGTATGGATTTCGATACCGAAATGGATTTCGAAATCGAAATGGATTTCGATATCGAAATGCACTTCGAATTCGATATGAATTTCGATATCGATATGGATTTGGAATTCGAAATGGATTTCGAAATTTTTATGGAATTCGATATCGAAATGGATTTCTATATGATTTTCGAAATCGAAATGGATTTCGATATCGAAATGGATTTCGATTTCGATGTGGATTTCGATATCGATATGGCTTTCGATATCGATATGGAATTCGATATCGAAATGGATTTCTATATGGATTTCGAAATCGAAATTTCGATATGGATTTCGAATTCGTTATGGATTTCGAATTCGATATGCATTTCGAATTCGAAATGGATTTCGAAATTGATATGGAATTCGATATCGAAATGGATTTCGGTATGGATTTCGATACCGAAATGGATTTCGAAATCGATAAGGATTTCGAAATCGAAATTGAATTCGAAATCGATTTCTATATGATTTTCGAAATCGAAATGGATTTCGATATCGAAATGGATTTCGATTTCGATGTGGATTTCGATATCGATATGGCTTTCGATATCGATATGGAATTCGATATCGAAATGGATTTCTATATGGATTTCGAATTCGATATGGATTTCGAATTCGTTATGGATTTCGAATTCGATATGCATTTCGAAGTCGAAATGGATTTCGAAATTGATATGGAATTCGATATCGAAATGTATTTCGATATGGATTTCGAAATCGAAATAGATTTTGATATCGAAATGGATTTCAAATTCGATATGGATTTCGAATTCGATATGGATTTCGAATTCGAAATGGATTTCGAAATTCGATATGGATTTCGAATTCGATATGGATTTCGATATCGATATGGATTTCGAATTCGAAATGGATTTCGAAATTTATATGGAATTCGAAATCGAAATGGATTTCTATATGATTTTCGAAATCGAAATGGATTTCGATATCGAAATGGATTTCGATTTCGATGTGGATTTCGATATCGATATGGATTTCGATATCGATATGGAATTCGATATCGAAATGGATTTCTATATGATTTTCGAAATCGAAATGGATTTCGATTTCGATATGGATTTCGATATCGATATGGATTTCGATATCGATATGGAATTCGATATCGAAATGGATTTCGAAATCGAAATGGATTTCGAAATCGAAATGGATTTCGAAATCGAAATGGATTTCGATATCGAAATGGATTTCGATATCGATCGAAATGGATTTCGAAATTGATATGGAATTCGATATCGAAATGGATTTGTATATGGACTTCGAAATTGAAATGGATTTCGAATTCGATATGGATTTCGAATTCGAAATGGATTTCGAAATTGATATTTAATTCGATATCGAAATGGATTTCGATATGGATTTCGATATGGATTTCGAAATCGAAATGGATTTCGATATCGAAATGGATTTCAAAATCTACATGGATTTCGAATTCGATATGGATTTCGATATTGAAATGGATTTCGAAATCGAAATGGATTTCGAAATTGATATGGAATTCGAAATTGATATGGAATTCGATATCGAAATGGATTTCGAAATCGATAAGTATTTTGATATCGATATGGAATTCGATATCGAAATGGATTTCTATATGAATTTCAAAATCGAAATGGATTTCGATATCGAAATGGATTTCGATTTCGAAATGGATTTCGATATCGAAATGGATTTCGAATTCGATATGGATTTCTATATCGAAATGGATTTCGAAATTGATATGGAATTCGATATCGAAATGTATTTCGATATCAAAATGGATTACGAATGCGATATGGATTTTGAATGCGATATGGATTTCGAATTCAAAATGGATTTCGAAATTTATATGGAATTCGATATCGAAATGGATTTCTATATGATTTTCGAAATCGATATGGATTTCGATATCGATATGGAATTCGATATCGAAATGGATTTCTATATGGATTTCGAAATCGAAATGGATTTCGATATCGAAATGGATTTCGATATCGAAATGGATTTCGATATCGAAATGGATTTCGATATCGAAATGGATTTCGATATCGAAATGGATTTCGAAATCTAAATGGATTTCGAATTCGATATGGATTTCGATATCGATATGGACTTCGATATCGATATGGAATTCGATTTCGAAATGGATTTCTATATGGATTTCGAAATCGAAATGGATTTCGTTATCGAAATGGATTTCGATATCGAAATGGATTTCGAATTCGATATGGATTTCGATATCGAAATGGATTTCGAATTCGATATGGATTTCGATATCGAAATGGATTTCGAAATTGATATGGAATTCGATATCGAAATGGATTTCTATATGGATTTCGAAATCGAAATGGATTTCGATATCGAATTCGAAATATATTTCGATATCGATATGGAATTCGTTATCGAAATGGATTTCTATATGGATTTCGAAATCGAAATGGATTTCGAAATCGAAATGGATTTCGATTTCGAAATGGATTTCGAATGAAATGGATTTCGAAATGATATGGAATTCGATATCGAAATGTATTTCGATATGATTTTCGAAATCGAAATGGATTTCGATATCGAAATGGATTTCGATTTCGATGTGGATTTCGATATGGATTTCGATATCGATATGGAATTCGAAATCGAAATGGATTTCTATATGGATTTCGATATCGAAATGGATTTCGATATCGAAATGGATTTCGAATTCGATATGGATTTCGATATCGAAATGGATTTCGAAATCGATAAGGATTTTGATATCGAAAGAGATTCCGATATTGAAATAGATTTCGATATCGAAATGGATTTCGATTTCAATGTGGATTTCGATATCGATATGGCTTTCGATATCGATATGGAATTCGATATCGAAATGGATTTCTATATGGATTTCGAATTCGATATGGATTTCGAATTCGTTATGGATTTCGAATTCGAAATGGATTTCGAAATTGATATGGAATTCGATATCGAAATGGATTTCGGTATGGATTTCGATACCGAAATGGATTTCGAAATCGAAATGGATTTCGATATCGAAATGCACTTTCGAATTCGATATGAATTTCGATATCGATATGGATTTGGAATTCGAAATGGATTTCGAAATTTTTATGGAATTCGATATCGAAATGGATTTCTATATGATTTTCGAAATCGAAATGGATTTCGATATCGAAATGGATTTCGATTTCGATGTGGATTTCGATATCGATATGGCTTTCGATATCGATATGGAATTCGATATCGAAATGGATTTCTATATGGATTTCGAATTCGATATGGATTTCGAATTCGTTATGGATTTCGAATTCGATATGCATTTCGAATTCCAAATGGATTTCGAAATTGATATGGAATTCGATATCGAAATGGATTTCGGTATGGATTTCGAAATTGAATTCGAAATCGATATGGATTTCGATATCAAATGGATTACGAATGCGATATGGATTTTGAATGCGATATGGATTTCGAATTAGAAATGGATTTCGAAATTATATATGGAATTCGATATCGAAATGGATTTCTATATGGATTTCGAATTCGATATGGATTTCGAATTCGTTATGGATTTCGAATTCGATATGCATTTCGAATTCGAAATGGATTTCGAAATTGATATGGAATTCGATATCGAAATGGATTTCGGTATGGATTTCGATTCCGAAATGGATTTCGAAATCGATAAGGATTTCGAAATCGAAATTGAATTCGAAATCGATATGGATTTCGATATCAAATGGATTACGAATGCGATATGGATTTTGAATGCGATATGGATTTCGAATTCGAAATGGATTTCGAATTCGAAATGGATTTCGAAATTATATATGGAATTCGATATCGAAATGGATTTCTATATGATTTTCGATTTCGATATGGATTTCGATTTCGATATGGATTTCGATATCGATATGGATTTCGAATTCGATATGGATTTCGAAATTTATATGGAATTCGATATCGAAATGGATTTCGGTATGGATTTCGATACCGAAATGGATTTCGAAATTGATATGGAATTCGATATCGAAATGGATTTCGGTATGGATTTCGATACCGAAATGGATTTCGAAATCGAAATGAAAGGATTTCGATATCGAAATGGATCCCGAATTCGATATGGAATTCGATATCGAAATGGATTTCCATTTGGATTTCGATATCGAAATGGATTTCCATATGGATTTCGATATCGAAATGGATTTGGAATTCGATATGGATTTCGATTTCGATATGGATTTCGAATTCGAAATGGATTTCGAAATTGATATGGAATTCGATATCGAAATGGATTTCCATATGGATTTCGATATCGAAATGGATTTCCATATGGATTTCGATATCGAAATGGATTTGGAATTCGATATGGATTTCGATTTCGAAATGGATTTCTATATGGATTTCGAAATCGAAATGGATTTCGTTATCGAAATGGATTTCGATATCGAAATGGATTTCGAATTCGATATGGATTTCGATATCGAAATGGATTTCGAATTCGATATGGATTTCGATATCGAAATGGATTTCGAAATTGATATGGAATTCGATATCGAAATGGATTTCTATATGGATTTCGAAATCGAAATGGATTTCGATATCGAATTCGAAATATATTTCGATATCGATATGGAATTCGTTATCGAAATGGATTTCTATATGGATTTCGAAATCGAAATGGATTTCGAAATCGAAATGGATTTCGATTTCGAAATGGATTTCGAAATTGATATGGAATTCGATATCGAAATGTATTTCGATATGATTTTCGAAATCGAAATGGATTTCGATATCGAAATGGATTTCGATTTCGATGTGGATTTCGATATGGATTTCGATATCGATATGGAATTCGAAATCGAAATGGATTTCTATATGGATTTCGATATCGAAATGGATTTCGATATCGAAATGGATTTCGATATCGAAATGGATTTCGATATCGAAATGGATTTCGAATTCGATATGGATTTCGATATCGAAATGGATTTCGAAATCGATAAGGATTTTGATATCGAAATAGATTCCGATATTGAAATAGATTTCGATATCGAAATGGATTTCGATTTCGATGTGGATTTCGATATCGATATGGATTTCGATATCGAAATGGCTTTCGATATCGATATGGAATTCGATATCGAAATGGATTTCTATATGGATTTCGAATTCGATATGGATTTCGAATTCGTTATGGATTTCGAATTCGAAATGGATTTCGAAATTGATATGGAATTCGATATCGAAATGGATTTCGGTATGGATTTCGATACCGAAATGGATTTCGAAATCGAAATGGATTTCGATATCGAAATGCACTTCGAATTCGATATGAATTTCGATATCGATATGGATTTGGAATTCGAAATGGATTTCGAAATTTTTATGGAATTCGATATCGAAATGGATTTCTATATGATTTTCGAAATCGAAATGGATTTCGATATCGAAATGGATTTCGATTTCGATGTGGATTTCGATATCGATATGGCTTTCGATATCGATATGGAATTCGATATCGAAATGGATTTCGGTATGGATTTCGAAATTGAATTCGAAATCGATATGGATTTCGATATCAAATGGATTACGAATGCGATATGGATTTTGAATGCGATATGGATTTCGAATTAGAAATGGATTTCGAAATTATATATGGAATTCGATATCGAAATGGATTTCTATATGGATTTCGAATTCGATATGGATTTCGAATTCGTTATGGATTTCGAATTCGATATGCATTTTGAATTCGAAATGGATTTCGAAATTGATATGGAATTCGATATCGAAATGGATTTCGGTATGGATTTCGATACCGAAATGGATTTCGAAATCGATAAGGATTTCGAAATCGAAATTGAATTCGAAATCGATATGGATTTCGATATCAAATGGATTACGAATGCGATATGGATTTTGAATGCGATATGGATTTCGAATTCGAAATGGATTTCGAATTCGAAATGGATTTCGAAATTATATATGGAATTCGATATCGAAATGGATTTCTATATGATTTTCGATTTCGATATGGATTTCGATTTCGATATGGATTTCGATATCGATATGGATTTCGAATTCGATATGGATTTCGAAATTTATATGGAATTCGATATCGAAATGGATTTCGGTATGGATTTCGATACCGAAATGGATTTCGAAATTGATATGGAATTCGATATCGAAATGGATTTCGGTATGGATTTCGATACCGAAATGGATTTCGAAATCGAAATGGATTTCGATATCGAAATGGATCCCGAATTCGATATGGAATTCGATATCGAAATGGATTTCCATTTGGATTTCGATATCGAAATGGATTTCCATATGGATTTCGATATCGAAATGGATTTGGAATTCGATATGGATTTCGAATTCGATATGGATTTCGAATTCGAAATGGATTTCGAAATTGATATGGAATTCGATATCGAAATGGATTTCCATATGGATTTCGATATCGAAATGGATTTCCATATGGATTTCGATATCGAAATGGATTTGGAATTCGATATGGATTTCGAATTCGATATGGATTTCGAATTCGAAATGGATTTCGAAATTGATATGGAATTCGATACCGAAATGGATTTCGAAATCGAAATGGATTTCGATACCGAAATGGATTTTGAAATCGAAATGGATTTCGATATCGAAATGGATTTCGAAATCGAAATGGATTTCGATATCGAAATGGATTTCGAAATCGAAATGGATTTCGATATCGAAATGGATTTCGAATTCGATATGGATTTCGATATCGATATGGATTTCGAAATTTATATGGAATTCGATATCGAAATGGATTTCTATATAATTTTCGAAATCGAAGTGGATTTCGATATCGAAATGGATTTCGATTTCGATATGGACTTCGATATCGATATGGATTTCGATATCGATATGGAATTCGATATCGAAATGGATTTCTATATGGATTTCGAAATCGAAATGGATTTCGAAATCGATATGGATTTCGAATTCGATATGGATTTCGAATTCGAAATGGATTTCGAAAACGAAATGGATTTCGATATCGAAATGGATTTCGCATTTGATATGAATTTCGATATCGATATGGATTTCGAATTCGAAATGGATTTCGAAATTGATATGGAATTCGATATCGAAATGGATTTCTATATGGATTTCGAAATCGAAATGGATTTCGAATTTGATATGAATTTCGATATCGATATGGATTTCGAATTCGAAATGGATTTCGAAATTGATATGGATTTCGATATCGATATGGATTTCGATATCGATATGCAATTCGATATCGAAATGGATTTCTATATGGATTTCGAAATCGAAATGGATTTCGATATCGAAATGGATTTCGATATCGAAATGGATTTCGATATCGAAATGGATTTCGAATTCGATATGGATTTCGATATCGAAATGGATTTCGAAATTGATATGGAATTCGATATCGAAATGTATTTCGATATGGATTTCGAAATCGAAATGGATTTCGATATCGAAATGGATTTCGAATTTGATATGAATTTCGATATCGATATGGATTTCGAATTCGATATGGATTTCGATATTGAAATGGATTTCGAATTCGAAATGTATTTCGATATGGATTTCGAAATCGAAATGGATTTCGATATCGAAATGGATTTCGATATCGAAATGGATTTCGAATTCGATATGGATTTCGATATCGAAATGGATTTCGATATCGAAATGGATTTCGAATTCGATATGGATTTCGAGTTCGATATGGATTTCGAATTCGAAATGGATTTCGAAATCGAAATGGATTTCGATATCGAAATAGATTTCGAATTTGATATGAATTCCGATATCGATATGGATTTCGAATTCGAAATGGATTTTGAAATTGATATGGAATTCGATAGCGAAATGGATTTCGATATGGATTTCTAAATCGAAATGGATTTCGAAATCTAAATGGATTTCGAATTCGATATGGATTTCGATATTGAAATGGATTTCGAATTCGAAATGGATTTCGAAATTGGTATGGAATTCGAAATTGATATGGAATTCGATATCGAAATGGATTTCGAAGTCGATAAGGATTTTGATAAAGAAATAGATTCCGATATTGAAATAGATTTCGATATCGAAATGGAATTCGAGATCGATATGGATTTCGATATCAAAATGTATTACGAATGCGATATGGATTTCGAATTCGAAATGGACTTCGAAAGTTATATGGAATTCGATATCGAAATGGATTTCTATATGATTTTCGAAATCGAAATGGATTTCGATATCGAAATGGATTTCGATTTCGAATTGGATTTCGATATCGAAATGGATTTCGATATCGATATGGAATTCGATATCGAAATGGATTTCTATATGGATTTCGAAATCGAAATGGATTTCGAAATCGAAATGGATTTCGAAATCGAAATGGATTTCGAAATCGAAATGGATTTCGAAATCGAAATGGATTTCGATTTCGAATTGGATTTCGATATCGAAATGGATTTCGAAATCTAAATGGATTTCGAATTCGATATGGATTTCGATTTCGATATGGATTTCGATATCGATATGGATTTCGAAATTGATACGGAATTCGATATCGAAATGGATTTCGGTATGGATTTCGCTACCGAAATAGATTTCGAAAACGAAATGGATTTCGACATCGAAATGGATCCCGAATTTGGTATGGATTTCGATATCGATATGGATTTCGATATCGATATGGATTTCGAATTCGAAATGGATTTCGAAATTGATATGGAATTCGATATCGAAAGGGATTTCGGTATGGATTTCGATACCGAATTTCGAAATCGAAATGGATTTCGAAATCGAAATGGATTACGAATGCGATATGGATTTTGAATGCGATATGGATTTCGAATTCGAAATGGATTTCGAAATTTATATGGAATTCGAAATCGAAATGGATTTCAATATCGAAATGGATTTCGATTTCGATGTGGATTTCGAATTCGATATGGATTTCGAATTCGATATGGATTTCGAATTCGAAATGGATTTCGGTATGGATTTCGATACCGAAATGGATTTCGAAATTGAAATGGATTTCGATATCGAAATGGATTTCGAAATCTAAATGGATTTCGATATCGAAATGGATTTCGAAATCTAAATGGATTTCGAATTCGTTATGGATTTCGAATTCGATATGGATTTCGAATTCGATATGGATTTCGAATTCGAAATGGATTTCGAAATTGATATGGAATTCGATATCGAAATGGATTTCGGTATGGATTTCGATACCGAAATGGATTTCGAAATCGAAATGGATTTCGATATCGAAATGTATTTCGATATGGATTTCGAAATCTAAATGGATTTCGAATTCGATATGGATTTCGATATCGATATGGATTTCGATATCGATATGGATTTCGAATTCGAAATGGATTTCGAAATTGATATGGAATTCGATATCGAAATGGATTTCGGTATGGATTTCGATACCGAAATAGATTTCGAAATCGAAATGGATTTCGATATCGAAATGGATCCCGAATTCGATATGGATTTCGATATCGATATGGATTTCGATATCGATATGGATTTCGAATTCGAAATGGATTTCGAAATTGATATGGAATTCGATATCGAAATGTATTTCGATATGTATTTCGAAATCGAAATGGATTTCGAAATCGAAATGGATTACTAATGCGATATGGATTTTGAATGCGATATGGATTTCGAATTCGAAATGGATTTCGAAATTTATATGGAATTCGAAATCGAAATGGATTTCAATATCGAAATGGATTTCGATTTCGATATGGATTTCGAATTCGATATGGATTTCGAATTCGATATGGATTTCGAATTCGAAATGGATTTCGAAATTGATATGGAATTCGATATCGAAATGGATTTCGGTATGGATTTCGATACCGAAATGGATTTCGAAATCGAAATGGATTTCGATATCGAAATGGATTTCGAAATCTAAATAGATTTCGAATTCGATATGGATTTCGATATCGATATGGATTTCGATATCGAAATGGATTTCGAATTCGATATGGATTTCGAATTCAAAATGGATTTCGAAATTGATATGGAATTCGATATCGAAATGGATTTCGGTATGGATTTCGATACCGAAATGGATTTCGAAATCAAAATGGATTTCGATATCAAAATGGATCCCGAATTCGATATGGATTTCGATATCGATTTGGATTTCGAATTCGAAATGGATTTCGAAATTGATATGGAAATCGATATCGAAATGGATTTCGAATTCGATATGGATTTCGAATTCGATATGGATTTCGAATTCGAAATGGATTTCGAAATTGATATGGAATTCGATATCGAAAGGGATTTCGGTATGGATTTCGATACCGAATTTCGAAATCGGAATGGATTTCGATATCGAAATGGATTTCGAATTCGATATGGATTTTGATATCGATATGGATTTTGAATTCGAAATGGATTTCGAAATTTATATGGAATTCGATATCGAAATGGATTTCTATATGGATTTCGATATCGAAATGGATTTCGGTATAGATTTCGATACCGAATTTCGAAATCGGAATGGATTTCGATATCGAAATGGATTTCGAATTCGATATGGATTTTGATATCGATATGGATTTCGAATTCGAAATTGATTTCGAAATTTATATGGAATTCGATATCGAAATGGATTTCTATATGGATTTCGATATCGAAATGAATTTCGATATCGAAATGGATTTCTATATGGATTTCGATATCGAAATGGATTTCGATTTCGAATTCGATATGGATTTCGAATTCGAAATGGATTTCGAAATTGATAAGGAATTCGATATCGAAATGGATTTCGGTATGGATTTCGATAGCGAAATGGATTTCGAAATCGAATTGGATTTCGATATCGAAATGGATTTCGAATTCGATATGGATTTCGATATCGATATGGATTTCGATATCGAAATGGATTTCGAATTCGAAATGGATTTCGAAATTGATATGGAATTCGATATCGAAATGGATTTCGGTATGATTTTCGATACCGAAATGGATTTCGAAATCAAAATGGATTTCGATATCGAAATGGATTTCGAAATTCGATATGGATTTCGATATCGATATGGATTTCGATATTCGAAATGGATTTCGAAATCGATATGGAAATTCGATATCGAAATGGATTTCGATATCGAAATGGATTTCGAATTCGATATGGATTTCGAATTCGAAATGGATTTCGAAATTGATATGGAATTCGATATCGAAATGGATTTCGGTATGGATTTTCGATAATCGAATGTTTCGAAATCGAAATGGATTTCGATATCGAAATGGATTTCGAATTCGATATGGATTTCGATATCGATATGGATTTCGAATTCGAAATGGATTTCGAAATTTATATGGAATTCGATATCGAAATGGATTTCTGATATGGATTTCGATATCGAAATGGATTTCGGTATAGATTTCGATACCGAATTGAATTGATTTCGAAATCGAAATGGATTTCGATATCGAAATGGATTTCGAATTCGATATGGATTTCGATATCGATATGGATTTCGAATTCGAAATGGATTTCGAAATTTATATGGAATTCGATATCGAAATGGATTTCGATATGGATTTCGATATCGAAATGAATTTCGATATCGAAATGGATTTCTATATGGATTTCGATATCGAAATGGATTTCGATTTCGAATATTTCGAATTCGATATGGATTTCGAAATTCGAAATGGATTTCGAAATTGATAAGGAATTCGATATCGAAATGGATTTCGGTATGGATTTCGATAGCGAAATGGATTTCGAAATCGAATTGGATTTCGATATCGAAATGGATTTCGAATTCGATATGGATTTCGATATCGATATGGATTTCGATATCGAAATGGATTTCGAATTCGATATGGATTTCGAATTCAAAATGGATTTCGAAATTTATATGGATTTCGATATCGAAATGGATTTCTATATGATTTTCGAAATCGAAGTGGATTTCGATTTTGATATGGAATTCGATATCGAAATGGATTTCGAAATCGATAAGGATTTTGATATCGAAATAGATTCCGATATTGAAATAGATTTCGATATCGAAATGGAATTCGAGATCGATATGAATTTCGATATCAAAATGGATTACGAATGCGATGCGGATTTTGAATGCGATATGGATTTCGAATTCGAAATGGATTTCGAAATTTATATGGAATTCGATATCGAAATGGATTTCTATATGGATTTCGATATCGAAATGGATTTCGGTATAGATTTCGATACCGAATTTCGAAATCGGAATGGATTTCGATATCGAAATGGATTTCGAATTCGATATGGATTTTGATATCGATATGGATTTCGAATTCGAAATTGATTTCGAAATTTATATGGAATTCGATATCGAAATGGATTTCTATATGGATTTCGATATCGAAATGAATTTCGATATCGAAATGGATTTCTATATGGATTTCGATATCGAAATGGATTTCGGATTTCGAATTCGATATGGATTTCGAATTCGAAATGGATTTCGAAATTGATAAGGAATTCGATATCGAAATGGATTTCGGTATGGATTTCGATAGCGAAATGGATTTCGAAATCGAATTGGATTTCGATATCGAAATGGATTTCGAATTCGATATGGATTTCGATATCGATATGGATTTCGATATCGAAATGGATTTCGAATTCGATATGGATTTCGAATTCAAAATGGATTTCGAAATTTATATGGATTTCGATATCGAAATGGATTTCTATATGATTTTCGAAATCGAAGTGGATTTCGATTTTGATATGGAATTCGATATCGAAATGGATTTCGAAATCGATAAGGATTTTGATATCGAAATAGATTCCGATATTGAAATAGATTTCGATATCGAAATGGAATTCGAGATCGATATGAATTTCGATATCAAAATGGATTACGAATGCGATGCGGATTTTGAATGCGATATGGATTTCGAATTCGAAATGGATTTCGAAATTTATATGGAATTCGATATCGAAATGGATTTCTATATGATTTTCGAAATCGAAATGGATTTCGATATCGAAATGGATTTCGATTTCGATATGGATTTCGATATCGATATGGATTTCGATATCGATATGGAATTCGATATCGAAATGGATTTCTATATGGATTTCGAAATCGAAATGGATTTCGAAATTGATATGGAATTCGATATCGAAATGTATTTCGAATAATGGATTTCGATATCGAAATGGATTTCGAATTCGATATGGATTTCGAATTCGATATGGATTTCGAATTCGATATGGATTTCGAATTCGAAATGGATTTCGAAATCGAAATGGATTTCGAAATTGATATGGAATTCGATATCGAAATGAATTTCGGTATGGTTTTCGATACCGAAATGGATTTCGAAATCGAAATGGATTTCGAATTCGAAATGGATTTCGAAATTGATATGGAATTCGATATCGAAATGTATTTCGATATGGATTTCGAAATCGAAATGGATTACGAATGCGATATGGATTTTGAATGCGATATGGATTTCGAATTCGAAATGGATTTCAAATTCGAAATGGATTTCGAAATTGATATGGAATTCGATATCGAAATGAATTTCGGTATGGTTTTCGATACCGAAATGGATTTCGAAATCGAAATGGATTTCGAAATTGATATGGAATTCGATATCGAAATGAATTTCGGTATGGTTTTCGATACCGAAATGGATTTCGAAATCGAAATGGATTTCGATATCGAAATGGATTTCGAAATCGATATGGATTTCGATATCGAAATGGATTTCGATATGGATTTCGAAATCGAAATGGATTTCGAAATCGAAATGGATTACGAATGCGATATGGATTTTGAATGCGATATGGATTTCGAATTCGAAATGGATTTCGAATTCGAAATGGATTTCGAAATCGAAATGGATTTCGATATCGATATGGATTTCGATATCGATATGGATTTCGAATTCGATATGGATTTCGAATTCGAAATGGATTTCGAATTCGAAATGGATTTCGAAATTGATATGGAATTCGATATCGAAATGAATTTCGGTATGGTTTTCGATACCGAAATGGATTTCGAAATCGAAATGGATTTCGATATCGAAATGGATTTCGAATTCGATATGGATTTCGATATCGATATGGATTTCGATATCGAAATGGATTTCGAATTCGATATGGATTTCGAATTCAAAATGGATTTCGAAATTTATATGGATTTCGATATCGAAATGGATTTCTATATGATTTTCGAAATCGAAGTGGATTTCGATTTTGATATGGATTTCGATATCGAAATGGATTTCGAAATCGATATGGATTTTGATATCGAAATAGATTTCCGATATTGAAATAGATTTCGATATCGAAATGGAATTCGAGATCGATATGAATTTCGATATCAAAATGGATTACGAATGCGATGCGGATTTTGAATGCGATATTCGATATGATATTTCGAATTCGAAATGGATTTCGAAATTTATATGGAATTCGATATCGAAATGGATTTCGAAAATAATGGAATCGATATCGAAATGGATTTCTATATGGATTTCGATATCGAAATGGATTTCGGTATAGATTTCGATACCGAATTTCGAAATCGGAATGGATTTCGATATCGAAATGGATTTCGAATTCGATATGGATTTTGATATCGATATGGATTTCGAATTCGAAATTGATTTCGAAATTTATATGGAATTCGATATCGAAATGGATTTCTATATGGATTTCGATATCGAAATGAATTTCGATATCGAAATGGATTTCTATATGGATTTCGATATCGAAATGGATTTCGATTTCGAATTCGATATGGATTTCGAATTCGAAATGGATTTCGAAATTGATAAGGAATTCGATATCGAAATGGATTTCGGTATGGATTTCGATAGCGAAATGGATTTCGAAATCGAATTGGATTTCGATATCGAAATGGATTTCGAATTCGATATGGATTTCGATATCGATATGGATTTCGATATCGAAATGGATTTCGAATTCGATATGGATTTCGAATTCAAAATGGATTTCGAAATTTATATGGATTTCGATATCGAAATGGATTTCTATATGATTTTCGAAATCGAAGTGGATTTCGATTTTGATATGGAATTCGATATCGAAATGGATTTCGAAATCGATAAGGATTTTGATATCGAAATAGATTCCGATATTGAAATAGATTTCGATATCGAAATGGAATTCGAGATCGATATGAATTTCGATATCAAAATGGATTACGAATGCGATGCGGATTTTGAATGCGATATGGATTTCGAATTCGAAATGGATTTCGAAATTTATATGGAATTCGATATCGAAATGGATTTCTATATGATTTTCGAAATCGAAATGGATTTCGATATCGAAATGGATTTCGATTTCGATATGGATTTCGATATCGATATGGATTTCGATATCGATATGGAATTCGATATCGAAATGGATTTCTATATGGATTTCGAAATCGAAATGGATTTCGAAATTGATATGGAATTCGATATCGAAATGTATTTCGATATGGATTTCGATATCGAAATGGATTTCGAATTCGATATGGATTTCGAATTCGATATGGATTTCGAATTCGATATGGATTTCGAATTCGAAATGGATTTCGAAATTGATATGGAATTCGATATCGAAATGAATTTCGGTATGGTTTTCGATACCGAAATGGATTTCGAAATCGAAATGGATTTCGAATTCGAAATGGATTTCGAAATTGATATGGAATTCGATATCGAAATGTATTTCGATATGGATTTCGAAATCGAAATGGATTACGAATGCGATATGGATTTTGAATGTGATATGGATTTCGAATTCGAAATGGATTTCAAATTCGAAATGGATTTCGAAATTGATATGGAATTCGATATCGAAATGAATTTCGGTATGGTTTTCGATACCGAAATGGATTTCGAAATCGAAATGGATTTCGAAATTGATATGGAATTCGATATCGAAATGAATTTCGGTATGGTTTTCGATACCGAAATGGATTTCGAAATCGAAATGGATTTCGAATTCGAAATGGATTTCGAAATTGATATGGAATTCGATATCGAAATGTATTTCGATATGGATTTCGAAATCGAAATGGATTTCGAAATTGAAATGGATTACGAATGCGATATGGATTTTGAATGCGATATGGATTTCGAATTCGAAATGGATTTCGAAATCTAAATGGATTTCGAATTCGATATGGATTTCGATATCGATATGGATTTCGAATTCGATATGGATTTCGAATTCGAAATGGATTTCAAAATTGATATGGAATTCGATATCGAAATGAATTTCGGTATGGTTTTCGATACCGAAATGGATTTCGAAATCGAAATGGATTTCGAATTCGAAATGGATTTCGAAATTGATATGGAATTCGATATCGAAATGTATTTCGATATAGATTTCGAAATCGAAATGGATTTCGAAATTGAAATGGATTACGAATGCGATATGGATTTTGAATGCGATATGGATTTCGAATTCGAAATGGATTTCGAAATCTAAATGGATTTCGAATTCGATATGGATTTCGATATCGATATGGATTTCGAATTCGATATGGATTTCGAATTCGAAATGGATTTCAAAATTGATATGGAATTCGATATCGAAATGAATTTCGGTATGGTTTTCGATACCGAAATGGATTTCGAAATCGAAATGGATTTCGAATTCGAAATGGATTTCGAAATTGATATGGAATTCGATATCGAAATGTATTTCGATATGGATTTTGAAATCGAAATGGATTTCGAAATCGAAATGGATTACGAATGCGATATGGATTTTGAATGCGATATGGATTTCGATATCGATATGGATTTCGATATCGATATGGAATTCGATATCGAAATGGATTTCTATATGGATTTCGAAATCGAAATGGATTTCGAAATCGAAATGGATTTCGATATCGAAATGGATTTCGATATCGAAATGGATTTCGAATTCGATATGGATTTCGATATCGAAATGGATTTCGAAATTGATATGGAATTCGATATCGAAATGTATTTCGATATGGATTTCGAAATCGAAATGGATTTCGATATCGAAATGGATTTCGATATTGAAATGGATTTCGATATCGAAATGGATTTCGATATCGAAATGGATTTCCAATTCGATATGGATATCGAATTCGATATGGATTTCGAATTCGATATGGATTTCGAATTCGAAATGGATTTCGAAATTGATATGGAATTCGATATCGAAATGGATATCGGTATGGATTTCGATACCGAAATGGATTTCGAAATCGAAATGGATTTCGATATCGAAATGGATTTCGAAATCGAAATGGATTTCGAAATCTAAATGGATTTCGAATTCGATATGGATTTCGATATCGATATGGATTTCGAATTCGATATGGATTTCGAATTCGAAATGGATTTCGAAATTGATATGGAATTCGATATCGAAATGGATTTCGGTATGGATTTCGATACCGAAATGGATTTCGAAATCGAAATGGATTTTGATATCGAAATGGATCCCGAAATCGATATGGATTTCGATATCGATATGGATTTCGATATCGATATGGATTTCGAATTCGAAATGGATTTCGAAATTGATATGGAATTCGATATCGAAATGTATTTCGATATGGATTTCGAAAGCGAAATGGATTTCGAAATCGAAATGGATTACGAATGCGATAAGGATTTTGAAGGCGATATGGATTTCGAATTCGAAATGGATTTCGAAATTTATATGGAATTCGAAATCGAAATGGATTTCAATATCGAAATAGATTTTGATTTCGATATGGATTTCGATATCGATATGGATTTCGATATCGATATGGAATTCGATATCGAAATGGATTTCTATATGGATTTCGAAATCGAAATGGATTTCGAAATCGAAATGGATTTCGATATCGAAATGGATTTCGATATCGAAATGGATTTCGATATCGAAATGGATTTCGAATTCGATATGGATTTCGATATCGAAATGGCTTTCGAAATTGATATGGAATTCGATATCGAAATGTATTTCGATATGGATTTCGAAATCGAAATGGATTTCGATATCGAAATGGATTTCGATATCGAAATGGATTTCGAATTCGATATGGATTTCGAATTCGATATGGATTTCGAATTCGATATGGATTTCGAATTCGAAATGGATTTCGAAAATGATATGGAATTCGATATCGAAATGGATTTCGGTATGGATTTCGATACCGAAATGGATTTCGAAATCGAAATGGATTTCGATATCGAAATGGATTTCGATATCGAAATGGATTTCGAAATCTAAATGGATTTCGAATTCGATATGGATTTCGATATCGTTATGGATTTCAATATCGATATGGATTTCGAATTCGAAATGGATTTCGAAATTGATATGGAACTCGATATCGAAATGTATTTCGATATGGATTTCGAAATCGAAATGGATTTCGATATCGAAATGGATTTCGATATCGAAATGGATTTCGAATTCGATATGGATTTCGAATTCGATATGGATTTCGAATTCGATATGGATTTCGAATTCGAAATGGATTTCGAAATTGATATGGAATTCGATATCGAAATGGATTTCTATATGGATTTTGAATTCGATAAGGATTTCGATGGTGAAATAGATTTGGAATTCGAAATGGATTTCGAATTTGATATGGAATTCGATACCGAAATGGATTTCGATATCGAAATGGATTCCGATTTCGAAATGGATTTTGAATTCGAAATGGAATTCGATATCAAAATGGAAATCGATATCGAAGTAGATTTCGATTTCGCAATGGATTTTGAATTCGAAATGGAAATCGATATCGAAATGGATTCCGATTTCAAAATGTATTTCGAAATTGATATGGAATTCGATATCGAAATGGATTTCTATATGGATTTTGAATTCGATAAGGATTTCGATGTCGAAATAGATTTCGAATTCGAAATGGATATCGAATTCGATATGGAATTCGATATCGAAATGGATTTCGATATCGAAATGGATTCCGATTTCGAAATGAATTTCGAAATTGATATGGATTTCGATATCGAAATGGATTTCGATATCGAAATGGATTTCGAAATCGAAATGGATTTCGAAATCGAAATGGATTTCGATATCGAAATGGATTTCGAAATCGAAATGGACTTCGAAATCGAAATGGATTTCGAAATCGAAATGGATTTCGATATCGAAATGGATTTCGATATCGAAATGGATTTCGAAATCGAAATGGACTTCGAAATCGAAATGGATTTCGAAATCGAAATGGATTTCGATATCGATATGGATTTCGATATCGATATGGATTTCGAATTCGAATTTGAAATGGATTTCGAAATTGATATGGAATTCGATATCGAAATGGATTTCGATATGGATTTTGAATTCGATAAGGATTTCTATGTCGGAATAGATTTCGAATTCGAAATGGATATCGAATTCGATATGGAATTCGATATCGAAATGGATTTCGATATCGAAATGGATTTCGATATCGAAATGGATTTCGATATCGAAATGGATTCCGATTTCGAAATGTATTTCGAAATTGATATGGAATTCGATATCGAAATGGATTTCTATATGGATTTTGAATTCGATAAGGATTTCGATGGTGAAATAGATTTGGAATTCGAAATGGATTTCGAATTTGATATGGAATTCGATATCGAAATGGATTTCGATATCGAAATTTATTCCGATTTCGAAATGGATTTCGATATCGATATGGATTTCGATATCGATATGGATTTCGATATCGATATGGATTTCGAATTCGAATTCGAATTTGAAATGGATTTCGAAATTGATATGGAATTCGACGTCAAAATGGATTTCGATATGGATTTTGAATTCGATAAGGATTTCGATGTCGAAATAGATTTCGAATTCGAAATGGATATCGAATTCGATATGGAATTCGATATCGAAATGGATTTCGATATCGAAATGGATTCCGATTTCGAAATGGATTTCGATATCGATATGGATTTCGATATCGATATGGATTTCGAATTCGAATTCGAATTTGAAATGGATTTCGAAATTGATATGGAATTCGACGTCAAAATGGATTTCGATATGGATTTTGAATTCGATAAGGATTTCGATGTCGAAATAGATTTCGAATTCGAAATGGATATGGATTTCGAATTCGATAAGGATTTCGATATCGAAATGGATTTCGAATACGATAAGGATTTTGGTATCGAAATAGATTCCGATATCGAATTAGATTTCGATATCGATAAGGATTTCGATATCGAAATGGATTTCGTTATCAAAATGGATTTCGAATTCGATATGGAATTCGATATCGAAATGAATTTTGATATCGATATGAATTTCGATATCGAAATGGATTTCGAAATTGAAATGCAATTCGAAATCGATATGGACTTCGAAATCGAAATGGATTTCGATATCGAAATGGATTTTGAAATCGAAATGGATTTCGAAATCGAAATGGATTTCGAAATCGAAATGGATTTCGATATCGAAATGGATTTCGATATCGAAATGGATTTCGATATCGATATGGATTTCGATATCGATATGGATTTCGAATTTCGAATTCGAATTTGAAATGGATTTCGAAATTGATATGGAATTCGACGTCAAAATGGATTTCGATATGGATTTTGAATTCGATAAGGATTTCGATGTCGGAATAGATTTCGAATTCGAAATGGATATCGAATTCGATATGGAATTCGATATCGAAATGGATTTCGATATCGAAATGGATTCCGATTTCGAAATGTATTTCGAAATTGATATGGAATTCGATATCGAAATGGATTTCTATATGGATTTTGAATTCGATAAGGATTTCGATGGTGAAATAGATTTGGAATTCGAAATGGATTTCGAATTTGATATGGAATTCGATATCGAAATGGATTTCGATATCGAAATGGATTCCGATTTCGAAATGGATTTTGAATTCGATAAGGATTTCGATGGTGAAATAGATTTGGAATTCGAAATGGATTTCGAATTCGATATGGAATTCGATATCGAAATGGATTTCTATATGGATTTTGAATTCGATAAGGATTTCGATGGTGAAATAGATTTGGAATTCGAAATGGATTTCGAATTCGATATGGAATTCGATAACGGAATGGATTTCGAAATCGATATGGATTTCGAATTCGAAATGGAAATATTTCGAAATTGATATGGAATTCGATATCGAAATGGATTTCCATATGGACTTCGAAATCGAAATGGATTTCGATATCGAAATGGAATTCGAATTCGATATGGATTTCGAAATCGAAAAGGATTTCGATATCGAAGGATTTCGAATTCGAAATGGATTTCGATATCGAAATGGATTTCGAATTCGATATGGATTTCGATATCGAAATGGATTTCGAAATCGATATGGATTTCGATATCGAAATGGATTTCGATATCGATATCGAAATGGATTTCGATATCGAAATGGATTTCGATATCGAAATGGATTTCGATATCGAAATGGATTTCGAATACGATATGGATTTCGGTATCGAAATGGATTTCGATATCGAAATGGATTTCGATATCGATATGGATTTCGATATCGAAATGGATTTCGATATCGAAATGGATTTCGAATTCGAAATGGATTTCGATATCGATATGGATTTCGATATCGATATGGATTTCGAAATCGAATTCGAATTTGAAATGGATTTCGAAATTGATATGGAATTCGACGTCAAAATGGATTTCGATATGGATTTTGAATTCGATAAGGATTTCGATGTCGGAACAGATTTCGAATTCGAAATGGATATCGAATTCGATATGGATTTCGATATCGAAATGGATTTCGATATCGAAATGGATTCCGATTTCGAAATGGATTTCGATATCGATATGGATTTCGATATCGATATGGATTTCGATATCGAAATGGATTTCGATATCGAAATGGATTTCGATATCGATATGGATTTCGATATCGATATGGATTTCGAATTTCGAATTCGAATTTGAAATGGATTTCGAAATTGATATGGAATTCGACGTCAAAATGGATTTCGATATGGATTTTGAATTCGATAAGGATTTCGATGGTGAAACAGATTTGGAATTCAAAATGGATTTCGAATTTGATATGGAATTCGATATCGAAATGGATTTCGATATCGAAATGGATTCCGATTTCGAAATGGATTTTGAATTCGATAAGGATTTCGATGGTGAAATAGATTTGGAATTCGAAATGGATTTCGAATTCGATATGGAATTCGATATCGAAATGGATTTCTATATGGATTTTGAATTCGATAAGGATTTCGATGGTGAAATAGATTTGGAATTCGAAATGGATTTCGAATTCGATATGGAATTCGATATCGGAATGGATTTCGAAATCGATATGGATTTCGAATTCGAAATGGATTTCGAAATTGATATGGAATTCGATATCGAAATGGATTTCCATATGGACTTCGAAATCGAAATGGATTTCGATATCGAAATGGATCTCGAATTCGATATGGATTTCGAATTCGAAATGGATTTCGATATGGGTTTCGAAATCGAAAAGAATTTCGATATGGATTTCGAATTCGATATGGATTTCGATATCGAAATGGATTTCGAATTCGATATGGATTTCGATATCGAAATGGATTTCGAAATTGATATGGAATTCGATATCAAAATGGATTTCGATATCGAAATGGATTTCGATATCGAAATGGATTTCGAATTCGATAAGGATTTCGATATCGAAATGGATTTCGAATACGATAAGGATTTCGGTATCGAAATAGATTCCGATATCGAATTAGATTTCGATATCGATAAGGATTTCGATATCGAAATGGATTTCGTTATCAAAATGGATTTCGAATTCGATATGGAATTCGATATCGAAATGGATTTCGAAATCGATATGAATTTCGATATCGAAATGGATTTCGAAATTGAAATGCAATTCGAAATCGATATGGACTTCGAAATCGAAATGGATTTCGATATCGAAATGGATTTCGAAATCGAAATGGATTTCGAAATCGAAATGGATTTCGATATCGAAATGGATTTCGAAATCGAAATGGATTTCGATATCGAAATGGATTTCGATATCGAAATGGATTTCGATATCGAAATGGATTTCGAAATCGAAATGGATTTCGAAATCGAAATGGATTTCGATATCGAAATGGATTTCGATATCGAAATGGATTTCGATATCGATGTGGATTTCTATATCGAAATGGATTTCGAAATTGAAATGCAATTCGAAACCGATATGGACTTCGAAATCGAAATGGATTTCGATATCGAAATGGATTTCGAAATCGAAATGGATTTCGAAATCGAAATGGATTTCGATATCGAAATGGATTCCGATTTCGAAATGTATTTCGAAATTGATATGGAATTCGATATCGAAATGGATTTCTATATGGATTTTGAATTCGATAAGGATTTCGATGGTGAAATAGATTTGGAATTCGAAATGGATTTCGAATTTGATATGGAATTCGATATCGAAATGGATTTCGATATCGAAATGGATTCCGATTTCGAAATGGATTTCGATATCGATATGGATTTCGATATCGATATGGATTTCGAATTCGAATTTGAAATGGATTTCGAAATTGATATGGAATTCGACGTCAAAATGGATTTCGATATGGATTTTGAATTCGATAAGGATTTCGATGTCGAAATAGATTTCGAATTCGAAATGGATATCGAATTCGATATGGAATTCGATATCGAAATGGATTTCGATATCGAAATGGATTCCGATTTCGAAATGGATTTCGATATCGATATGGATTTCGATATCGATATGGATTTCGAATTCGAATTCGAATTTGAAATGGATTTCGAAATTGATATGGAATTCGACGTCAAAATGGATTTCGATATGGATTTTGAATTCGATAAGGATTTCGATGTCGAAATAGATTTCGAATTCGAAATGGATATGGATTTCGAATTCGAATTTGAAATGGATTTCGAAATTGATATGGAATTCGACGTCAAAATGGATTTCGATATGGATTTCGAATTCGATAAGGATTTCGATATCGAAATGGATTTCGAATACGATAAGGATTTTGGTATCGAAATAGATTCCGATATCGAATTAGATTTCGATATCGATAAGGATTTCGATATCGAAATGGATTTCGTTATCAAAATGGATTTCGAATTCGATATGGAATTCGATATCGAAATGAATTTTGATATCGATATGAATTTCGATATCGAAATGGATTTCGAAATTGAAATGCAATTCGAAATCGATATGGACTTCGAAATCGAAATGGATTTCGATATCGAAATGGATTTTGAAATCGAAATGGATTTCGAAATCGAAATGGATTTCGATATCGAAATGGATTTCGATATCGAAATGGATTTCGAAATCGAAATGGATTTCGAAATCGAAATGGATTTCGATATCGAAATGGATTTCGATATCGAAATGGATTTCGATATCGATATGGATTTCGATATCGAATATTTCGATATCGAAATGGATTTCGAATTTGAAATGGATTTCGAAATTGAAATGGATTTCGAAATCGATATGGAATTCGAAAAATGGATTTCGATATGGATTTTGAATTCGATATGGAAAGAAATCGAAATGGATTTCGAAATCGAAATGGATTTCGATATCGAAATGGATTTCGAAATCGAAATGGATTTCGAAATCGAAATGGATTTCGATATCGAAATGGATTTCGATATCGAAATGGATTTCGATATCGAAATGGATTTCGATATCGATATGGATTTCGAATTTCGAATTCGAATTTGAAATGGATTTCGAAATTGATATGGAATTCGACGTCAAAATGGATTTCGATATGGATTTTGAATTCGATAAGGATTTCGATGTCGGAATAGATTTCGAATTCGAAATGGATATCGAATTCGATATGGAATTCGATATCGAAATGGATTTCGATATCGAAATGGATTCCGATTTCGAAATGTATTTCGAAATTGATATGGAATTCGATATCGAAATGGATTTCTATATGGATTTTGAATTCGATAAGGATTTCGATGGTGAAATAGATTTGGAATTCGAAATGGATTTCGAATTTGATATGGAATTCGATATCGAAATGGATTTCGATATCGAAATGGATTCCGATTTCGAAATGGATTTTGAATTCGATAAGGATTTCGATGGTGAAATAGATTTGGAATTCGAAATGGATTTCGAATTCGATATGGAATTCGATATCGAAATGGATTTCTATATGGATTTTGAATTCGATAAGGATTTCGATGGTGAAATAGATTTGGAATTCGAAATGGATTTCGAATTCGATATGGAATTCGATATCGGAATGGATTTCGAAATCGATATGGATTTCGAATTCGAAATGGATTTCGAAATTGATATGGAATTCGATATCGAAATGGATTTCCATATGGACTTCGAAATCGAAATGGATTTCGATATCGAAATGGAATTCGAATTCGATATGGATTTCGAAATCGAAAAGAATTTCGATATGGATTTCGAATTCGATATGGATTTCGATATCGAAATGGATTTCGAATTCGATATGGATTTCGATATCGAAATGGATTTCGAAATTGATATGGAATTCGTTATCAAAATGGAATTCGATATCGAAATGGATTTCGATATCGAAATGGATTTCGATATCGAAATGGATTTCGAATTCGATAAGGATTTCGATATCGAAATGGATTTCGAATACGATAAGGATTTCGGTATCGAAATAGATTCCGATATCGAATTAGATTTCGATATCGATAAGGATTTCGATATCGAAATGGATTTCGTTATCAAAATGGATTTCGAATTCGATATGGAATTCGATATCGAAATGAATTTCGATATCGATATGAATTTCGATATCGAAATGGATTTCGAAATTGAAATGCAATTCGAAATCGATATGGACTTCGAAATCGAAATGGATTTCGATATCGAAATGGATTTCGAAATCGAAATGGATTTCGAAATCGAAATGGATTTCGATATCGAAATGGATTTCGAAATCGAAATGGATTTCGAAATCGATATGGATTTCGAAATCGAAATGGATTTCGATATCGAAATGGATTTCGAAATCGAAATGGATTTCGAAATCGAAATGGATTTCGAAATGGAAATGGATTTCGAAATCGAAATGGATTTCGATATCGAAATGGATTTCGAAATCGAAATGGATTTCGATATCGATATGGATTTCGATATCGATATGGATTTCGATATCGATATGGATTTCGAATTCGAATTTGAAATGGATTTCGAAATTGATATGGAATTCGACGTTAAAATGGATTTCGATATGGATTTTGAATTCGATAAGGATTTCTATGTCGGAATAGATTTCGAATTCGAAATGGATATCGAATTCGATATAGAATTCGATATCGAAATGGATTTCGATATCGAAATGGATTCCGATTTCGAAATGTATTTCGAAATTGATATGGAATTCGATATCGAAATGGATTTCTATATGCATTTTGAATTCGATAAGGATTTCGATGGTGAAATAGATTTGGAATTCGAAATGGATTTCGAATTCGAAATGGATTTTGATATCGAAATGGATTTCGAAATCGAAATGGATTTCGAAATCGAAATGGATTTCGATATCGAAATGGATTTCGATATCGATATGGATTTCGAATTCGAAATTTCGAATTTGAAATGGATTTCGAAATTGATATGGAATTCGACGTCAAAATGGATTTCGATATGGATTTTGAATTCGATAAGGATTTCGATGGTGAAATAGATTTGGAATTCGATGTCGGAACAGATTTCGAATTCGAAATGGATATCGAATTCGATATGGAATTCGATATCGAAATGGATTTCGATATCGAAATGGATTCCGATTTCGAAATGGATTTCGATATCGAAATGGATTTCGATATCGATATGGATTTCGATATCGATATGGATTTCGATATCGAAATGGATTTCGATTCGATATCGAAATGGATTTCGATATCGATATGGATTTCGATATCGATATGGATTTCGAATCGAAATGGAATTTCGAATTTGAAATGGACTTCGAAATTGATATGGAATTCGACGTCAAAATGGATTTCGATTTCGATATGGATTTTGAATTCGATAAGGATTTCGATGGTGAAATAGATTTGGAATTCGAAATGGATTTCGAATTCGATATGGAATTCGATATCGAAATGGATTTCTATATGGATTTTGAATTCGATAAGGATTTCGATGGTGAAATAGATTTGGAATTCGATATGGATTTCGAATTTCGAATTCGAATTTGAAATGGATTTCGAAATTGATATGGAATTCGACGTCAAAATGGATTTCGATATGGATTTTGAATTCGATAAGGATTTCGATGTCGGAACAGATTTCGAATTCGAAATGGATATCGAATTCGATATGGAATTCGATATCGAAATGGATTTCGATATCGAAATGGATTCGGATTTCGAAATGGATTTCGATATCGAAATGGATTTCGATATCGAAATGGATTTCGATATCGAAATGGATTTCGATATCGATATGGATTTCGATATCGAAATGGATTTCGATATCGAAATTCGATATCGAAATGGATTTCGATATCGATATGGATTTCGATATCGATATGGATTTCGAATTTCGAATTCGAATTTGAAATGGATTTCGAAATTGATATGGAATTCGACGTCAAAATGGATTTCGATATGGATTTTGAATTCGATAAGGATTTCGATGGTGAAATAGATTTGGAATTCGAAATGGATTTCGAATTCGATATGGAATTCGATATCGAAATGGATTTCTATATGGATTTTGAATTCGATAAGGATTTCGATGGTGAAATAGATTTGGAATTCGAAATGGATTTCGAATTCGATATGGAATTCGATATCGGAATGGATTTCGATATCGAAATGGATTCCGATTTCGAAATGGATTTCGATATCGAAATGGATTTCGATATCGATATGGATTTCGATATCGATATGGATTTCGAATTTCGAATTCGAATTTGAAATGGATTTCGAATTTGATATGGAATTCGATATCGAAATGGATTTCGATATCGAAATGGATTTCGATATCGAAATGGATTCCGATTTCGAAATGGATTTTGAATTCGATAAGGATTTCGATGGTGAAATAGATTTGGAATTCGAAATGGATTTCGAATTCGATATGGAATTCGATATCGAAATGGATTTCTATATGGATTTTGAATTCGATAAGGATTTCGATGGTGAAATAGATTTGGAATTCGAAATGGATTTCGAATTCGATATGGAATTCGATATCGGAATGGATTTCGATATCGAAATGGATTCCGATTTCGAAATGGATTTCGATATCGAAATGGATTTCGATATCGATATGGATTTCGATATCGATATGGATTTCGATATCGAAATGGATTTCGATATCGAAATGGATTTCGATATCGAAATGGATTTCGATATCGATATGGATTTCGATATCGATATGGATTTCGAATTTCGAATTCGAATTTGAAATGGATTTCGAAATTGATATGGAATTCGACGTCAAAATGGATTTCGATATGGATTTTGAATTCGATAAGGATTTCGATGGTGAAATAGATTTGGAATTCGAAATGGATTTCGAATTTGATATGGAATTCGATATCGAAATGGATTTCGATATCGAAATGGATTCCGATTTCGAAATGGATTTTGAATTCGATAAGGATTTCGATGGTGAAATAGATTTGGAATTCGAAATGGATTTCGAATTCGATATGGAATTCGATATCGAAATGGATTTCTATATGGATTTTGAATTCGATAAGGATTTCGATGGTGAAATAGATTTGGAATTCGAAATGGATTTCGAATTCGATATGGAATTCGATATCGGAATGGATTGCGAAATCGATATGGATTTCGAATTCGAAATGGATTTCGAAATTGATATGGAATTCGATATCGAAATGGATTTCCATATGGACTTCGAAATCGAAATGAATTTCGATATCGAAATGGAATTCGAATTCGATATGGATTTCGAATTCGAAATGGATTTCGATATGGGTTTCGAAATCGAAAAGAATTTCGATATGGATTTCGAATTCGATATGGATTTCGATATCGAAATGGATTTCGAAATTGATATGGAATTCGATATCAAAATGGATTTCGATATCGAAATGGATTTCGATATCGAAATGGATTTCGAATTCGATAAGGATTTCGATATCGAAATGGATTTCGAATACGATAAGGATTTCGGTATCGAAATAGATTCCGATATCGAATTAGATTTCGATATCGATAAGGATTTCGATATCGAAATGGATTTCGTTATCAAAATGGATTTCGAATTCGATATGGAATTCGATATCGAAATGAATTTCGATATCGATATGAATTTCGATATCGAAATGGATTTCGAAATTGAAATGCAATTCGAAATCGATATGGACTTCGAAATCGAAATGGATTTCGATATCGAAATGGATTTCGAAATCGAAATGGATTTCGAAATCGAAATGGATTTCGATATCGAAATGGATTTCGAAATCGAAATGGATTTCGAAATCGAAATGGATTTCGAAATCGAAATGGATTTCGATATCGAAATGGATTTCGATATCGAAATGGATTTCGATATCGATATGGATTTCTATATCGAAATGGATTTCGAAATTGAAATGCAATTCGAAACCGATATGGACTTCGAAATCGAAATGGATTTCGATATCGAAATGGATTTCGAAATCGAAATGGATTTCGAAATCGAAATGGATTTCGATATCGAAATGGATTTCGAAATCGAAATGGATTTCGATATCGAAATGGATTTCGAAATCGAAATGGATTTCGAAATCGAAATGGTTTTCGATATCGAAATGGATTTTGATATCGATATGGATTTCGATATCGATATGGATTTCGAATTCGATTTTGAAATGGATTTCGAAATTGATATGGAATTCGACGTTAAAATGGATTTCGATATGGATTTTGAATTCGATAAGGATTTCTATGTCGGAATAGATTTCGAATTCGAAATGGATATCGAATTCGATATAGAATTCGATATCGAAATGGATTTCGATATCGAAATGGATTCCGATTTCGAAATGTATTTCGAAATTGATATGGAATTCGATATCGAAATGGATTTCTATATACATTTTGAATTCGATAAGGATTTCGATGGTGAAATAGATTTGGAATTCGAAATTGATTTCGAATTCGAAATGGATTTTGAATTCGAAATGGAATTCGAAATCGAAATGGATTTCGAAATCGAAATGGATTTCGATATCGAAATGGATTTCGATATCGATATGGATTTCGATATCGATATGGATTTCGAATTCGAATTCGAATTTGAAATGGATTTCGAAATTGATATGGAATTCGACGTCAAAATGGATTTCGATATGGATTTTGAATTCGATAAGGATTTCGATGTCGGAATAGATTTCGAATTCGAAATGGATATCGAATTCGATATGGAATTTGATATCGAAATGGATTTCGATATCGAAATGGATTCCGATTTCGAAATGGATTTTTAATTCGAAATCCATTTCGAATTCGAAATCCATTTCGGTATCGAAATCCATTTTGATTTCGAAATCCATATAGAAATCCATTTCGACATCGAATTCCATATCAATTTCGAAATCCATTTCGATATCGAAATCCATTTCGATATCGAATTCCATTTCGATTTCGAAATCCATATAGAAATCCATTTCGATATCGAATTCCATAACAATTTCGAAATCCATTTCGATATCGAAATCCATTTCGAATTAGAAATCCATTTCGGTATCGAAATCCATATCGATATCGAAATTCATATCGAAATCCATATCGATAACGAAATTCATATCGAATTCGAAATCCATTTCGATATCGAAATCCATTTCGAATTCGAAATCCATATTGATATCGAAATCCATATTGATATCGAAATCCATATCGAATTCGAAATCCATTTCGATATCGAAATCCATTTCGATATCGAAATCCATATCGATATCGAAATCCATTTCGATTTCGAATTCCATTTCGCATTCGTAATCAATTTTGATATCGAAATTCATATCGATTTCGAATTGCATTTCGATTTCGAAATCCATTTCGATATCGAAATCCATTTCGATTTCGAAATCCATATCGAAATCCATTTCGATATCGAATTCCATATCAATTTCGAAATCCATTTCGAATTCGAAATCCATATCGAATTCGAAATCCATATCGGTATCGAAATCCATATCGAATTCGAAATCTATTTCGATATCGAAATCGATTTCGATTTCGAAATCCATATAGAAATCCACTTCGATATCGAATTCCATATCAATTTCGAAATCCATTTCGAATTCGAAATCCATATCGATATCGAAATCCATATCGATATCGAAATCCAAATCGAATTCGAAAACCATTTCGATATCGAAATCCATTTCGATTTCGAAATCCAAATAGAAATCCATTTTGATATCGAGTTCCATATAAATTTCGAAATCCATTTCGAATTCGAAATCCATATCGATATCGAAATCCATATCGAATTCGAAATCCATTTCGATATCGAAATCCATTTCGATTTCGAAATCCATTTCGATATCGAAATCTATTTTGATTTTGACGTCCATATCGAAATCCATTTCGATATCGAAATCCATATCGATATCGAAATCCATATCGATATCGAAATCCATATCGATATCGAAATCCATATCGAATTCGAAATCCATTTCGATATCGAAATCCATTTCGATTTCGAAATCCATTTCGATATCGAAATCCATTTCGATTTCGAAATCCATATCGATATCGAAATCCATTTCGATATCGAAATCCATATCGAATTCGAAATCCATTTCGATATCGAAATCCATTTCGATTTCGAAATCCAAATAGAAATCCATTTCGATATCGAAATCCATATCGAAATTTCGAAATCCATTTCGATATCGAAATCCATTTCGATATCGAATATCGAAAATCATTTCGATATCGAAATCCATTTCGAAATCCATTTCGATATTGAAATCCATTTCGATATCGAAATCCATTTCGATATCGAAATCCATATCGATATCGAAATCCATTTCGAATTCGAAATCCATTTCGATATCGAAATCCATTTCGATATCGAAATCCATTTCGATATCGAAATCCATTTCGATATCGAAATCCATTTCGATATCGAAATCCATTTCGATTTCGAAATCCATTTCGAATTCGAAATCCATATCGATATCGAAATCCATTTCGATATCGAAATCCATTTCGATTTCGAAATCCATTTCGATATCGAAATCCATTTCGATATCGAAATCCATTTCGATATCGAAATCCATATCGATTTCGAAATCCATTTCGAATTTCGAAATCCATTTCGAATTTCGAAATCCATTTCGATATCGAAATCCATTTCGATATCGAAATCCATTTCGATATCGAAATCCATTTCGATTTCGAAATCCATTTCGAATTCGAAATCCATTTCGATATCGAAATCGATATCGAAATCCATTTCGAATTCGAAATCCATTTCGATATCGAAATCCATTTCGATATCGAAATCCATATCGATATCGAAATGGATTTCGAAATCGATTTCGAATTCGAAATCCATTTCGATATCGAAATCAAATAGATTTCGAATTCGAAATCCATTTCGAATTCGAAATGGATTTCGATATCGAAATCCATTTCGATATCGAAATCCATTTCGATTTCGAAATCCATTTCGATATCGAAATCCATTTCGATATCGAAATCCATTTCGATATCGAAATCCATTTCGATATCGAAATCCATTTCGATATCGAAATCCATTTCGATATCGAAATCCATTTCGAAATCCATATCGATATCGAAATCCATATCGATATCGAAATCCATATCGAATTTCGAAATCCATTTCGATATCGAAATCCATTTCGATTTCGAAATCCATCGAAATCCATTTCGATATCGAAATCCATATCGATATTCGAAATCCATTTCGATATTCGAAATCCATTTCGAATTCGAAATCCATTTCGATATCGAATTGATATCGAATTCGATATCGAAATCCATTTCGATATCGAAATCCATTTCGATTTCGAAATCCATTTCGAATTCGAAATCCATTTCGATATCGAAATCCATTTCGAATTCGAAATCCATTTCGATATCGAAATCCATTTCGATATCGAAATTCGATATCGAAATCGATTTCGATATCGAAATTCATATCGATATGGAAATCCATTCGATATCGAAATCCATTTCGAATTCGAAATCCATATCGATTTCGAAATCCATTTCGATTTCGAAATCCATATCGATATCGAAATCCATTTCGATTTCGAAATCCAAATGGATTTCGAAATCCATTTATGAATTCGAAATCCATATGGAAATCCATATCGATTTCGAAATCCATATCGAATTTCGAAATCCATTTCGAATTCGAAATCCATATCGATTTCGAAATCCAAATATTTCGATATCGAAATCCATTTCGATATCGAAATCCATTTCGATATCGAAATCCATTTCGAATTCGAAATCCATTTCGATATCGAAATCCATTTCGATTTCGATATCGAAATGAATTCGATATCGAAATCCATTTCGATATTCGAAATCCATTTCGATATCGAAATCCATTTCGAATTCGAAATCCATTTCGATATCGAAATCCATTTCGATATCGATAATCGATTTCGAAATCCATTTCGATATCGAAATCCGATATCGAATTAGATTTCGAAATCCATATCGATTTCGAAATCCATTTCGATTTCGAAATCCAAATCGATTTCGAAATTCGATATCGAAATTCGATATCGATATCGAAATCCATTTCGATATCGAAATCCATATCGAATTTCGATATCGAAATCGATTTCGAAATCCATTTCGATTCGAAATCCATATGGAAATCGAAATCGAAATCGATTTCGATATCGAAATCCATTTCGAAATCGAAATCCATTTCGAAATCGAAATCCATTTCGATATCGAAATCCATTTCGATATTCGAAATCCATTTCGATATCGAAATCCATTTCGATATTCGAAATCCATTTCGATATCGAAATCCATATCGATATCGAAATCCATTTCGATATCGAAATCCATTTCGATTTCGAAATGGATATCGAAATCCAAATCAATATCGAAATCCATATCGATTTCGAAATCCATTTCGATATCGAAATCCATTTCGATTTCGAAATCCATTTCGATATCGAAATCCATTTCGATATCGAAATCCATTTCGATATCGAAATCCATTTCGATATCGAAATCGATTTCGATATCGAAATCCATTTCGAAATCGAAATCCATTTCGATATCGAAATCCATTTTATCGATATCGAAATCCATTTCGATATCGAAATCCATAATCGATTTCGAAATCCATATCGATATCGAAATCCATTTCGATATCGAAATCCATTTCGAATTTCGAAATCCATTTCGATATCGAAATCCATATCGAATTCGAAATCCATTTCGATATCGAAATCCATTTCGAATTCGAAATCCATTTCGATATCGAAATCCATTTCGAATTCGAAATCCATATCGAATTCGAAATCCATTTCGATATCGAAATCCATTTCGATATCGAAATCCATTTCGATATCGAAATCCATTTCGAAATTGATATCGAAATCCATTTCGATATCGAAATCCATTTCGATATCGAAATATTTCGAATTTCGATATCGAATTCCATATCGAATTCGAAATCCATTTCGATTTCGAAATCCATTTCGAATTCGAAATCCATTTCGAATATCGAAATCCATTTCGATATCGAAATCCATTTCGATATCGAAATCCATTTCGATTTCGAAATCCATTTCGATTTCGAAATCCATTTCGATATCGAAATCCATTTCGAATTCGAAATCCATATCGATATCGAAATCCATTTCGATATCGAAATCCAATTCGATATCGAAATCCATTTCGATATCGAAATCCATTTCGATTTCGAAATCCATTTCGAATATCGAAATCCATTTCGATTTCGAAATTCATATCGAAATCCATTTCGATATCGAAATCCATTTCGATATCGAAATCCATTTCGATTTCGAAATCCATATCGAATTCGAAATCCATTTCGATATCGAAATCCATTTCGAATTCGAAATCCATTTCGATATCGAAATCCATTTCGATTTCGAAATCCATATAGAAATCCATTTCGATATCGAATTCCATATCAATTTCGAAATCCATTTCGATATCGAAATCCATTTCGATATCGAAATCCATTTCGATTTCGAAATCCATTTCGATATCGAAATCCATTTCGATATCGAAATCCATTTCGATATCGAAATCCATTTCGATTTCGAAATCCATTTCGATATCGAAATCCATTTCGATTTCGAAATCCATTTCGATATCGAAATCCATATCGATATCGAAATCCATTTCGATATCGAAATCCATATCGATATTCGAAATCCATATCGAATTCGAAATCCATTTCGATATCGAAATCCATTTCGATATCGAAATCCATATCGATTTCGAAATCCATATCGATATCGAAATCCATATCGAATTCGAAATCCATTTCGATATCGAAATCCATTTCGATATCGAAATCCATTTCGATATCGAAATCCATTTCGATTTCGAAATCCATTTCGAATTCGAAATCCATTTCGATATCGAAATTCCATATCGATTTCGAAATCCATTTCGATTTCGAAATCCATTTCGATATCGAAATCCATTTCGATTTCGAAATCCATATCGAAATCCATTTCGATATCGAATTCCATATCAATTTCGAAATCCATTTCGAATTCGAAATCCATATCGATATCGAAATCCATATCGAATTCGAAATCCATATCGATATCGAAATCCATATCGATATTCGAAATCCATTTCGATATCGAAATCCATTTCGATTTCGAAATCCATATCGAAATCCATTTCGATATCGAATTCCATATCAATTTCGAAATCCATTTCGAATTCGAAATCCATATCGATATCGAAATCCATATCGATATCGAAATCCATATCGAATTCGAAAACCATTTCGATATCGAAATCCATTTCGATTTCGAAATCCATATAGAAATCCATTTCGATATCGAATTCCATATAAATTTCGAAATCCATTTCGAATTCGAAATCCATATCGATATCGAAATCCATATCGAATTCGAAATCCATTTCGATATCGAAATCCATTTCGATTTCGAAATCCATTTCGATATCGAAATCTATTTCGATTTCGAAATCCATATCGAAATCCATTTCGATATCGAAATCCATATCGATATCGAAATCCATTTCGATATCGAAATCCATTTCGATATCGAAATCGATATCGAAATCCATTTCGATATCGAAATCCATATCGAATTCGAAATCCATTTCGATATCGAAATCCATTTCGATTTCGAAATCCATTTCCATATCGAAATCCATTTCGATTTCGAAATTCATATCGAAATCCATTTCGATATCGAATTCCATATCAATTTCGAAATCCATTTCGAATTCGAAATCCATATCGAATTCGAAATCCATATCGATATCGAAATCCATATCGAATTCGAAATCCTTTTCGATATCGAAATCCATTTCGATTTCGAAATCCATATAGAAATCCATTTCGATATCGAAATCCATTTCGATTTCGAAATCCATATCGAAATCAATTTCGATATCGAATTCCATATCAATTTCGAAATCCATTTCGAATTCGAAATCCATTTCGAATTCGAAATCCATTTCGAATTCGAAATCCATTTCGAATATCGAAATCCATTTCGATATCGAAATCCATATCGAATTCGAAATCCATTTCGATATCGAAATCCATTTCGATTTCGAAATCCATGTCGAAATCCATTTCGATATCGAATTCCATATCAATTTCGAAATCCATTTCGAATTCGAAATCCATATCGATATCGAAATCCATATCGATTTCGAAATCCATTTCGATATCGAAATCCATTTCGATTTCGAAATCCATATCGAAATCCATTTCGATATCGAAATTCCATATCGATTTCGAAATCCATTTCGAATATCGAAATCCATTTCGAATATCGAAATCCATTTCGAATTCGAAATCCATATCGAAATCATCGAAAATCCATTTCGATTTCGAAATCCATTTCGATATCGAAATCCATTTCGATTTCGAAATCCATATCGAAATCATATCGAAATCCATTTCGATATCGAATTCCATATCAATTTCGAAATCCATTTCGAATTCGAAATCCATATCGATATTCGAAATCCATTTCGATATCGAAATCCATTTCGATTTCGAATATCGAAATCCATTTCGATTTCGAAATCCATTTCGATATCGAAATCCATTTCGATATCGAAATCCATATCGAAATCCATTTCGATATCGAAATCCATATAGAAATCCATTTCGATATCGAATTCCATATCGATATCGAAATCCATATCGATATCGAAATCCATATCGAATTCGAAATCCATTTCGATATCGAAATCCATTTCGATTTCGAAATCCATTTCGATATCGAAATCCATTTCGATTTCGAAATCCATATCGATATCGAAATCCATTTCGAAAAATCCATTTCGAATTCGAAATCCATATCGATATCGAAATCCATATCGATATCGAAATCCATATCGAATTCGAAATCCATTTCGATATCGAAATCCATTTCGATTTCGAAATCCAAATAGAAATCCATTTCGATATCGAACTCCATATAAATTTCGAAATCCATATCGATATCAAAATCCATATCGAATTCGAAATCCATTTCGATATCGAAATCCATTTCGATATCGAAATCCATTTCGATATCGAAATCCATTTCGATTTCGAAATCCATATCCATTTCGATATCGAAATCCATATCGATATTTCGAAATCCATTTCGAATATCGAAATCCATTTCGATATCGAAATCCATTTCGATATCGAAATCCATTTCGATATCGAAATCCGATTTCGATTTCGAAATCCATTTCGATATCGAAATCCATATTTCGATTTCGAAATCCATTTCGATATCGAAATCCATTTCGATTTCGAAATCCATTTCGATATCGAAATCCATTTCGATTTCGAAATCCATTTCCATATCGAAATCCATTTCGATTTCGAAATTCATATCGAAATCCATTTCGATATCGAATTCCATATCAATTTCGAAATCCATTTCGAATTCGAAATCCATATCGAATTTGAAATCCATATCGATATCGAAATCCATATCGAATTCGAAATCCTTTTCGATATCGAAATCCATTTCGATTTCGAAATCCATATAGAAATCCATTTCGATATCGAAATCCATTTCGATTTCGAAATCCATATCGAAATCAATTTCGATATCGAATTCCATATCAATTTCAAAATCCATTTCGAATTCGAAATCCATTTCGAATTCGAAATCCATATCGAATATGAAATCCATATCGAATTCGAAATCCATATCGATATCGAAATCCATATCGAATTCGAAATCCATTTCGATATCGAAATCCATTTCGATTTCGAAATCCATATCGAAATCCATTTCGATTTCGAAATCCATTTCGATATCGAAATCCATATCGATATCGAAATCCATATCGAATTCGAAATCCATTTCGATTTCGAAATCCATTTCGATATTCGAAATCCATTTCGATATCGAAATCCATTTCGATATCGAAATCCATTTCGATATCGAAATCCATTTCGATATCGAAATCCATTTCGATATCGAAATCCATTTCGATATCGAAATCCATATCGATTTCGAAATCCATTTCGAATTCGAAATCCATATCGATATCGAAATCCATATCGATATCGAAATCCATATCGAATTCGAAAACCATTTCGATATCGAAATCCATTTCGATTTCGAAATCCAAATAGAAATCCATTTCGATATCGAATTCCATATAAATTTCGAAATCCATTTCGAATTCGAAATCCATATCGATATCGAAATCCATATCGAATTCGAAATCCATTTCGATATCGAAATCCATTTCGATTTCGAAATCCATTTCGATATCGAAATCCATTTCGATTTCGAAATCCATATCGAAATCCGAAATCCATTTCGATATCGAAATCCATATCGATATCGAAATCCATATCGATATCGAAATCCATATCGATATCGAAATCCATATCGATATCGAAATCCATTTCGATATCGAAATCCATTTCGATTTCGAAATCCATTTCGATATCGAAATCCATTTCGATTTCGAAATCCATATCGAAATCCATTTCGATATCGAATTCCATATCAATTTCGAAATCCATTTCGAATTCGAAATCCATATCGAATTTGAAATCCATATCGATATCGAAATCCATATCGAATTCGAAATCCATTTCGATATCGAAATCCATTTCGATTTCGAAATCCATATAGAAATCCATTTCGATATCGAAATCCATTTCGATTTCGAAATCCATATCGAAATCAATTTCGATATCGAATTCCATTTCGATTTCGAAATCCATTTCGATATCGAAATCCATTTCGATTTCGAAATCCATTTCGATATCGAAATCCATTTCGATTTCGAAATCCATTTCAATATCGAAATCCATTTCGATTTCGAAATCCATATCGAAATCCATTTCGATATCGAATTCCATATCAATTTCGAAATCCATTTCGAATTCGAAATCCACATCGATAACGAAATCCATATCGAATTCGAAATCCATTTCGATATCGAAATCCATTTCGATATCGAAATCCATTTCGATTTCGAAATCCATTTCGATATCGAAATCCATTTCGATATCGAAATCCATTTCGATTTCGAAATCCATTTCGATATCGAAATCCATTTCGATTTCGAAATCCATTTCGAATATCGAAATCCATTTCGATTTCGAAATCCATTTCGATATCGAAATCCATTTCGATATCGAAATCCATATCGATTTCGAAATCCATTTCGAATTCGAAATCCATTTCGATATCGAAATCCATTTCGATTTCGAAATCCATTTCGATATCGAAATCCATTTCGATATCGAAATCCATATCGATTTCGAAATCCATATCGAAATCCATTTCGATATCGAAATCCATATCGATTTCGAAATCCATTTCGAATTCGAAATCCATATCGATATCGAAATCCATATCGAATTCGAAATCCATTTCGATATCGAAATCCATTTCGATTTCGAAATCCATATCGAAAAATCCATTTCGATATCGAAATCCATATCGAAATTTCGAAATCCATATTTCGATATCGAAATCCATATCGATTTCGAAATCCATTTCGATATCGAAATCCATTTCGATATTCGAATTCCATATCGAATTTCGAAATCCATTTCGATATCGAAATCCATATCGAATTCGAAATCCATTTCGATATCGAAATCCATTTCGATTTCGAAATCCATATCGAAATCGATATCGAAATCCATTTCGATATCGAAATTCCATATCGATTTCGAAATCCATTTCGAATATCGAAATCCATTTCGATATCGAAATCCATTTCGATATCGAAATCCATTTCGATATCGAAATCCATTTCGATATCGAAATCCATTTCGATATCGAAATCCAATTCGAAATCCATTTCGATATCGAAATCCATTTCGATTTCGAAATCCATTTCGAATTCGAAATCCATTTCGATATCGAAATCCATTTCGAATTTCGAAATCCATTTCGATATCGAAATCCATATCGATTTCGAAATCCATTTCGATATCGAAATCCATTTCGATTTCGAAATCCATATCGAAAATCGAAATCCATTTCGATATCGAAATCCATTTCGATTTCGAAATCCATTTCGATATCGAAATCCATTTCGATTTCGAAATCCATTTCGATATCGAAATCCATTTCGAATTCGAAATCCATTTCGATATCGAAATCCATTTCGATTTCGAAATCCATTTCGATATCGAAATCCATTTCGATATCGAAATCCATATCGAAATCCATTTCGATATCGAAATCCATATCGAATATCGAAATCCATTTCGATATCGAAATCCATATCGATATCGAAATCCATATCGATATCGAAATCCATTTCGATATCGAAATCCATTTCGAATTTCGAAATCCATTTCGATATCGAAATCCATTTCGATATCGAAATCCATTTCGATTTCGAAATCCATTTCGATATCAATTTCGAAATCCATTTCGAATTCGAAATCCATATCGAATTCGAAATCCATATCGAAATCCATTTCGATATCGAAATCCATATCGATTTCGAAATCCATTTCGATATCGAAATCCATTTCGATTTCGAAATCCATATCGAAATCCATTTCGATATCGAATTCCATATAAATTTCGAAATCCATTTCGAATTCGAAATCCATATCGATATCGAAATCCATATCGAATTCGAAATCCATTTCGATATCGAAATCCATTTCGATATCGAAATCCATTTCGATATCGAAATCCATTTCGATATCGAAATCCATTTCGATATCGAAATCCATTTCGATATCGAAATCCATTTCGATATCGAAATCCATATCGATTTCGAAATCCATTTCGATATCGAAATCCATTTCGATTTCGAAATCCATTTCGATATCGAAATCCATTTCGATATCGAAATCCATTTCGATATCGAAATCCATATCGATTTCGAAATCCATTTCGAATTCGAAATCCATATCAATTTCGAAATCCATATCGATATCGAAATCCATATCGAATTCGAAATCCTTTTCGATATCGAAATCCATTTCGATTTCGAAATCCATATAGAAATCCATTTCGATATCGAAATCCATTTCGATTTCGAAATCCATTTCGATATCGAAATCCATTTCGATATCGAAATTCCATATCAATTTCAAAATCCATTTCGATATTCGAAATCCATATCGAATTCGAAATCCATTTCGAATATCGAAATCCATATCGAATTCGAAATCCATATCGATATCGAAATCCATATCGAATTCGAAATCCATTTCGATATCGAAATCCATTTCGATTTCGAAATCCATTTCGATATCGAAATCCATTTCGATTTCGAAATCCATATCGAATCGAAATCCATTTCGATATCGAAATCCATATCGATTTCGAAATCCATTTCGAATTCGAAATCCATTTCGATATCATCGAAATCCATTTCGATATCGAAATCCATTTCGATATTCGAAATCCATTTCGATATCGAAATCCATTTCGATATCGAAATCCATTTCGATATCGAAATCCATTTCGATATCGAAATCCATTTCGATATCGAAATCCATATCAATTTCGAAATCCATTTCGAATTCGAAATCCATATCGATATCGAAATCCATTTCGATATCGAAATCCATATCGAATTCGAAATCCATTTCGATATCGAAATCCATTTCGATTTCGAAATCCATTTCATATCGAAATCCATTTCGATATCGAAATCCATTTAAATTTCGAAATCCATTTCGATTTCGAAATCCATATCGAATATTTCGAAATCCATTTCGAATTCGAAATCCATTTCGATATCGAAATCCATTTCGATTTCGAAATCCATTTCGATATCGAAATCCATTTCGATATCGAAATCCATTTCGATATCGAAATCCATTTCGATTTCGAAATCCATATCGATATCGAAATATATCGAATTCGAAATCCATTTCGATATCGAAATCCATATCGATATCGAAATCCATATCGAATTCGAAATCCATTTCGATATCGAAATCCATTTCGATTTCGAAATCCATTTCGATATCGAAATCCATTTCGATTTCGAAATCCATATCGAAATCCATTTCGATATCGAAATCCATATCAATTTCGAAATCCATTTCGAATTCGAAATCCATATCGATATCGAAATCCATATCGATATCGAAATCCATTTCGATTTCGAAATCCATTTCGATATCGAAATCCATTTCGATTTCGAAATCCATTTAAATCGATATCGAAATCCATTTCGATATCGAAATCCATTTCGATATCGAAATCCATTTCGATATCGAAATCCATTTCGAATTCGAAATCCATTTCGATATCGAAATCCATATCGATTTCGAAATCCATTTCGATATCGAAATCCATTTCGAATTTCGAAATCCATTTCGATATCGAAATCCATTTCGATATTCGAAATCCATTTCGATATCGAAATCCATTTCGATATCGAAATCCATTTCGATATTCGAAATCCATTTCGATATCGAAATCCATTTCGATTTCGAAATCCATTTCGATATCGAAATCCATTTCGATTTCGAAATCCATATCGAAATCCATTTCGATATCGAATTCCATATCGAAATTCGAATTCCATTTCGAATTCGAAATCCATATCGAATATCGAAATCGATATCGAAATCCATTTCGATATTCGAAATCCATTTCGATATCGAAATCCATTTCGATTTCGAAATCCATATCGAAATCGAAATCCATTTCGATATCGAATTCCATATCGATTTCGAAATCCATTTCGAATCGAAATCCATTTCGATATCGAAATCCATATCGAATTCGAAATCCATTTCGATATCGAAATCCATTTCGAATATCGAAATCCATTTCGATATCGAAATCCATTTCGATATCGAAATCCATTTCGATTTCGAAATCCATTTCGATCGAAATCCATTTCGATATCGAAATCCATATCGATTTCGAAATCCATTTCGAATTCGAAATCCATATCGAATTCGAAATCCATTTCGATATCGAAATCCATTTCGATTTCGAAATCCATTTCGATATCGAAATCCATTTCGATTTCGAAATCCATTTCGAAATCCATTTCGATATCGAAATCCATTTCGATATCGAAATCCATATCGAATTCGAAATCCATATCGAATTCGAAATCCATTTCGATATCGAAATCCATATCAATTTCGAAATCCATTTCGAATTCGAAATCCATTTCGAATTCGAAATCCATATCGAAAATCCATTTCGATTTCGAAATCCATTTCGATATCGAAATCCATATCGAAATCCATTTCGAATTCGAAATCCATTTCGATATCGAAATCCATTTCGAATTCGAAATCCATTTCGATATCGAAATCCATTTCGAATTCGAAATCCATTTCGATATCGAAATCCATTTCGATTTCGAAATCCATTTCGATATCGAAATCCATATCGAAATCCATTTCGAATTCGAAATCCATTTCGATATCGAAATCCATTTCGAATTCGAAATCCATTTCGATATCGAAATCCATTTCGATATCGAAATCCATTTCGATTTCGAAATCCATTTCGATATTCGAAATCCATTTCGATATCGAAATCCATTTCGATATCGAAATCCATTTCGATTTCGATATCGAAATCCATTTCGATTTCGAAATCCATTTCGATATCGAAATCCATTTCGAATTCGAAATCCATATCGATATCGAAATCCATTTCGATATCGAAATCCATTTCGATATCGAAATCCATTTCGAAATCCATTTCGATATCGAAATCCATTTCGATATTCGAAATCCATTTCGATTTCGAAATCCATTTCGATATCGAAATCCATTTCGATATCGAAATCCATTTCGATATCGAAATCCATTTCGATATCGAAATCCATTTCGATATCGAAATCCATTTCGATTTCGATATCGAAATCCATTTCGATTTCGAAATCCATTTCGATCGAAATCCATTTCGATATCGAAATCCATATCGATTTCGAAATCCATTTCGAATTCGAAATCCATATCGATATCGAAATCCATATCGAATTCGAAATCCATTTCGATATCGAAATCCATTTCGATTTCGAAATCCATATCGAAATCCATTTCGATATCGAATTCCATATCAATTTCGAAATCCATTTCGAATTCGAAATCCATATCGATATCGAAATCCATATCGAATTCGAAATCCATTTCGATATCGAAATCCATTTCGATTTCGAAATCCATTTCGATATCGAAATCCATTTCGATATCGAAATCCATATCAATTTCGAAATCCATTTCGAATCGAAATCCATATCGATATCGAAATCCATATCGAATTCGAAATCCATTTCGATATCGAAATCCATTCGAAATCCATTTCGATATCGAAATTCGAAATCCATATCGATTTCGAAATCCATTTCGAATTCGAAATCCATATCGATATCGAAATCCATATCGAATTCGAAATCCATTTCGATATCGAAATCCATTTCGATTCGAAATCCAAATGAAATCCATTTCGATATCGAAATCCATTTCGATTTCGAAATCCATTTCGAAAATCCATTTCGATATCGAATTCCATATCGAATTCGAAATCCATATCGATATCGAAATCCATATCGAATTCGAAATCCATTTCGATATCGAAATCCATTTCGATTTCGAAAATTTCCATATCGAAATCCATTTCGATATCGAAATTCCATATCAATTTCGAAATCCATTTCGAATTCGAAATCCATATCGATTTCGAAATCCATATCGATTATCGAAATCCATATCGATTTCGAAATCCATTTCGATATTCGAAATCCATTTCGATTTCGAAATCCATTTCGAATTCGAAATCCATTTCGATATCGAAATCCATATCGAATTCGAAATCCATTTCGATATCGAAATCCATATCGATTTCGAAATCCATTTCGATATCGAAATCCATTTCGATTTCGAAATCCATATCGAAATCCATTTCGATATCGAAATCCATTTCGATTTCGAAATCCATATCGAATTCAAATCCATTTCGATATCGAAATCCATATCGATTTCGAAATCCATTTCGATATCGAAATCCATTTCGATTTCGAAATCCATATCGATATCGAAATCGAAATCCATTTCGAATTCGAAATCCATTTCCATATCGAAATCCATTTCGATATCGAAATCCATTTCGATATCGAAATCCATTTCGATATCGAAATCCATTTCGATATCGAAATCCATTTCGATTTCGAAATCCATATCGAATTCCATTTCGATATCGAAATCCATATCGAATTCGAAATCCATATCGATTTCGAAATCCATTTCGATATTCGAAATCCATTTCGATATCGAAATCCATTTCGATATTCGAAATCCATTTCGATATCGAAATCCATTTCGATTTCGAAATCCATTTCGATATCGAAATCCATTTCGATATCGAAATCCATTTCGAATTCGAAATCCATTTCGAAATCGAAATCCATTTCGATTTCGAAATCCATTTCGAATTCGAAATCCATATCGATATCGAAATCCATATCGATATCGAAATCCATATCGAATTCGAAAACCATTTCGATATCGAAATCCATTTCGATTTCGAAATCCAAATAGAAATCCATTTCGATATCGAATTCCATATAAATTTCGAAATCCATTTCGAATTCGAAATCCATATCGATATCGAAATCCATATCGATATCGAAATCCATTTCGATAAAATCCATTTCGATATCGAAATCCATATCGATATCGATTTCGAAATCCATTTCGATATCGAAATCCATTTCGATTTCGAAATCCATATCGATATTTCGATATCGAAATCCATTTCGAATATCGAAATCCATTTCGATATCGAAATCCATTTCGATATCGAAATCCATTTCGATATCGAAATCCATATCGATATCGAAATCCATATCGATATCGAAATCCATATCGAATTCGAAATCCATTTCGATATCGAAATCCATTTCGATTTCGAAATCCATTTCCATATCGAAATCCATTTCGATTTCGAAATTCATATCGAAATCCATTTCGATATCGAATTCCATATCAATTTCGAAATCCATTTCGAATTCGAAATCCATATCGAATTTGAAATCCATATCGAATTCGAAATCCTTTTCGATATCGAAATCCATTTCGATTTCGAAATCCATATAGAAATCCATTTCGATATCGAAATCCATTTCGATATCGAAATCCACTTCGATTTCGAAATCCATATAGAAATCCATTTCAATTTCGAAATCCATGTCGAAATTCGAAATCCATTTCGATTTCGAATCGAAATCCATTTCGATATCGAAATCCATTTCGATTTCGAAATCCATTTCGAATATCGAAATCCATTTCGATTTCGAAATCCATTTCGATATCGAAATCCATTTCGATATCGAAATCCATATCGATATCGAAATCCATTTCGATTTCGAAATCCATTTCGATATCGAAATCCATTTCGAAATCCATATCGATATCGAAATCCATTTCGATATCGAAATCCATATCGAAATCCATTTCGATATCGAAATCCATTTCGATTTCGAAATCCATTTCGATATCGAAATCCATTTCGATATCGAAATCCATATCGAATTTCGAAATCCATTTCGATTTCGAAATCCATTTCGATATCGAAATCCATTTCGATATCGAAATCCATTTCGATATCGAAATCCATTTCGATATCGAAATCCATTTCGATATCGAAATCCATTTCGATTTCGAAATCCATATCGAAATCGAAATCGATATCGAAATCCATATCGAATTTCGAAATCCATTTCGAATTCGAAATCCATATCGATATCGAAATCCATATCGAATTCGAAATCCATTTCGATATCGAAATCCATTTCGATTTCGAAATCCATATAGAAATCCATTTCGATATCGAATTCCATATCGAATTTCGAAATCCATTTCGAATTTCGAAATCCATTTCGATATCGAAATCCATATCGAATTCGAAATCCATTTCGATATCGAAATCCATTTCGATATTCGAAATCCATTTCGATATCGAAATCCATATCGATATCGAAATCCATTTCGATATCGAAATCCATATCGAATTTCGAAATCCATTTCGATATCGAAATCCATTTCGATTTCGAAATCCATTTCGATATCGAAATCCATTTCGATATCGAAATCCATATCGATTTCGAAATCCATTTCGAATTCGAAATCCATATCGATATCGAAATCCATATCGAATTCGAAATCCATTTCGATATCGAAATCCATTTCGATATTCGAAAATCATTTCGATATCGAAATCCATTTCGATTTCGAAATCCATTTCGATATCGAAATCCATTTCGATATCGAAATTCCATATCGATATCGAAATCCATTTCGATATCGAAATCCATATCGATATCGAAATCCATTTCGATATTCGAAATCCATTTCGATATCGAAATCCATTTCGATATCGAAATCCATTTCGATATCGAAATCCATTTCGAAATCGATTTCGAAATCCATTTCGATATCGAAATCCATTTCGATATCGAAATCCATATCGATATCGAAATCCATTTCGATTTCGAAATCCATTTCGATATCGAAATCCATTTCGATTTCGAAATCCATATCGATATCGAAATCCATTTCGATATCGAAATCCATATCGATATCGAAATCCATTTCGATATTCGAAATCCATATCGATATTTCGAAATCGAAATCCATTTCGAATTCGAAATCCATTTCGATATCGAAATCCATATCGAAATCCATTTCGATATCGAATTCCATATCAATTTCGAAATCCATTTCGAATTCGAAATCCATATCGATATCGAAATCCATATCGAATTCGAAATCCATTTCGATATCGAAATCCATTTCGATTTCGAAGTCCATATACAAATCCATTTCGATATCGAATTCCATATCAATTTCGAATTCGAAATCCATATCGATATCGAAATCCATATCGAATTCGAAATCTATTTCGATATCGAAATCCATATCGAAATCCATTTCGATATCGAATTCCCTATAAATTTCGAAATCCATTTCGAATTCGAAATCCATATCGATATCGAAATCCATATCGAATTCGAAATCCATTTCGATATCGAAATCCATTTCGATTTCGAAAATCATTTCCATATCGAAATCCATTTCGATTCCGAAATCCATGTAGAAATCCATTTAGATATCGAATTCCATATCGATATCGAAATCCATATCGATATCGAAATCCATATCGAATTCGAAATCCATTTCGATATCGAAATCCATTTCGATTTCGAAATCCATTTCGATATCGAAATCCATTTCGATATCGAAATCCATTTCGATATCGAATTCCATATCAATTTCGAAATCCATTTCGAATTCGAAATCCATATCGAATTCGAAATCCATATCGATATCGAAATCCATATCGAATTCGAAATCCGATATCGAAATCCATTTCGATATCGAAATCCATTTCGATATCGAAATCCATATCGATATCGAAATCCATTTCGAATTCGAAATCCATTTCGATATCGAAATCCATATCGAATTCGAAATCCATTTCGATATCGAAATCCATTTCGATTTCGAAATCCATTTCGATATCGAAATCCATTTCGATATCGAAATCCATTTCGATTTCGAAATCCATTTCGAAATCCATTTCGAAATCCATTTCGATATCGAAATCCATTTCGATATCGAAATCCATTTCGATATCGAAATCCATTTCGATTTCGAAATCCATACGAAATCCATTTCGATATCGAAATCCATTTCGATTTCGAAATCCATTTCGATATCGAAATCCATTTCGATATCGAAATCCATTTCGATATCGAAATCCATATCGATATTCGAAATCCATTTCGATATCGAAATCCATATCGAAATTTCGAAATCCATTTCGATATCGAAATCCATTTCGATTTCGAAATCCATTTCGATATCGAAATCCATTTCGATTTCGAAATCCATTTCGATATCGAAATCCATTTCGATATCGAAATCCATATCGAAATTTCGAAATCCATTTCGATATCGAAATCCATATCGATATCGAAATCCATATCGAATTCGAAATCCATTTCGATATTCGAAATCCATTTCGATATCGAAATCCATTTCGATATCGAAATCCATATCGAATTCGAAATCCATATCGAATTCGAAATCCATTTCGATATCGAAATCCATTTCGATATCGAAATCCATTTCGATATCGAAATCCATTTCGATTTCGAAATCCATATCGAAATCCATTTCGATATCGAAATCCATTTCGAATATCGAAATCCATTTCGATATCGAAATCCATTTCGATTTCGAAATCCATTTCGATATCGAAATCCATATTCGAATTCGAAATCCATTTCGATATCGAAATCCATTTCGAATTCGAAATCCATTTCGATATCGAAATCCATTTCGATTTCGAAATCCATATACGAAATCCATTTCGATATCGAAATCCATTTCGATTTCGAAATCCATATCGAAATCCATTTCGATATCGAATTCCATATCAATTTCGAAATCCATTTCGAATTCGAAATCCATATCGAATATCGAAATCCATATCGATTTCGAAATCCATTTCGATATCGAAATCCATTTCGATATCGAAATCCATTTCGATATCGAAATCCATTTCGATTTCGAAATCCATTTCGATATCGAAATCCATTTCGATATCGAAATCCATTTCGATTTCGAAATCCATTTCGATATTCGAAATCCATTTCGATATCGAAATCCATTTCGATATCGAAATCCATTTCGAATTCGAAATCCATTTCGATATCGAAATCCATTTCGATATCGAAATCCATTTCGAATTCGAAATCCATATCGAATTCGAAATCCATTTCGATATCGAAATCCATTTCGATTTCGAAATCCATTTCGATATCGAAATCCATTTCGATATCGAAATTCCATATCGATTTCGAAATCCAAATCCATATCGAAATCGAAATCCATATCGAATTCGAAATCCATTTCGATTTCGAAATCCATTTCGATATTCGAAATCCATTTCGATATCGAAATCGAAATCCATTTCGAATTCGAAATCCATTTCGATATCGAAATCCATATCGATATTCGAAATCCATTTCGATATCGAAATCCATTTCGATATCGAAATCCATATCGAATTCGAAATCCATTTCGATATCGAAATCCATTTCGATTTCGAAATCCATATCGAAATCCATTTCGATATCGAAATCCATTTCGATATCGAAATCCATTTCGATATCGAAATCCATTTCGATATCGAAATCCATTTCGATATCGAAATCCATTTCGATATCGAAATCCATATACCATTTCGATATCGAAATCCATTTCGATTTCGAAATCCATTTCGAATTCGAAATCCATTTCGATATCGAAATCCATATCGATATCGAAATCCATTTCGATATCGAAATCCATTTCGATATCGAAATCCATATCGATATCGAAATCCATTTCGATATCGAAATCCATATCGAATTTCGAAATCCATTTCGAATTATCGAAATCCATATCGATATCGAAATCCATATCGAATTCGAAATCCATTTCGATATCGAAATCCATTTCGATTTCGAAATCCATATCGAATCGAAATCCATTTCGATATCGAAATCCATATCGAAATTTCGAAATCGAAATCCATTTCGATATCGAAATCCATATCGATATCGAAATCCATATCGAATTCGAAATCCATTTCGATATCGAAATCCATTTCGATTTCGAAATCCATATCGAAATCCATTTCGATATCGAAATCCATATCGAATTTCGAAATCCATTTCGAATTCGAAATCCATTTCGATATCGAAATCCATATCGAATTCGAAATCCATTTCGATATCGAAATCCATTTCGATATTCGAAATCCATTTCGATATCGAAATCCATTTCGATATCGAAATCCATATCGAAATCATTTCGAAAATCCATTTCGATATTCGAAATCCATTTCGATATTCGAAATCCATTTCGATATCGAAATCCATTTCGATTTCGAAATCCATTTCGATATCGAAATCCATTTCGATTTCGAAATCCATTTCGAAATCCATTTCGAAATCGAAATCCATTTCGATATCGAAATCCATTTCGATATCGAAATCCATTTCGAATTAAATCCATTTCGATTCGATAATCGAAATCGATTTCGAATATTCGAAATCCATTTCGATATCGAAATCCATTTCGATATCGAAATCCATTTCGATTTCGAAATCCATTTCGATTTCGAAATCCCATTTCGATTTCGAAATCCATTTCGATATCGAAATCCATTTCGAATTCGAAATCCATATCAAATTCGAAATCCATTTCGAATTCGAAATCCATTTCGATATCGAAATCCATATCGAATTCGAAATCCATTTCGATTTCGAAATCCATTTCGATATCGAAATCCATTTCGATATCGAAATCTATTTCGAATTCGAAATCCATATCGATATCGAAATCCATATCGATATCGAAATCCATATCGAATTCGAAAGCCATTTCGATATCGAAATCCATTTCGATTTCGAAATCCAAATAGAAATCCATTTCGATATCGAATTCCATATAAATTTCGAAATCCATTTCGAATTCGAAATCCATATCGATATCGAAGTCCATATCGAATTCGAAATCCATTTCGATATCGAAATCCATTTCGATTTCGAAATCCATTTCGATATCGAAATCTATTTCGATTTTGAAGTCGATATCGAAATCCATGTCGATATCGAAATCCATATCGATATCGAAATCCATATCGATATCGAAATCCATATCGAATTCGAAATCCATTTCCATATCGAAATCCATTTCGATTTCGAAATTCATATCGAAATCCATTTCGATATCGAAATCCATATCAATTCGAAATCCATTTCGATATCGAATTCCATATCAATTTCGAAATCCATTTCGAATTCGAAATCCATTTCGATATCGAAATCCATTTCGATTTCGAAATCCATATAGAAATCCATTTCGATATCGAAATCCATTTCGATATTCGAAATCCATTTCGATATCGAAATCCATATCGATTTCGAAATCCATTTCGATTTCGAAATCCATTTCGATATCGAATTCCATATAAATATCGAAATCCATTTCGATTTCGAAATCCATTTCGATATCGAAATCCATTTCGATTTCGAAATCCATATCGAAATCCATTTCGATATCGAATTCCATATTCGAAACCATTTCGAATAAATCCATTTCGATATCGAAATATCGAAATCCATATCGATTTCGAAATCCATTTCGATATCGAAATCCATTTCGATATCGAAATCCATTTCGATATCGAAATCCATTTCGATTTCGAAATCCATTTCGATATCGAAATCCATTTCGATTTCGAAATCCATATCGATATCGAAATCGAAATCCATATCGATTTCGAAATCCATTTCGATATCGAAATCCATTTCGAATTCGAAATCCATTTCGATATCGAAATCCATTTCGATTTCGAAATCCATTTCGATATCGAAATCCATTTCGATATCGAAATCCATTTCGATTTCGAAATCCATTTCGATATCGAAATCCATATCGATATCGAAATCCATATCGAATTTCGAAATCCATTTCGATATCGAAATCCATATCGATTTCGAAATCCATTTCGATATCGAAATCCATTTCGATATCGAAATCCATATCGATTTCGAAATCCATTTCGATATCGAAATCCATTTCGATTTCGAAATCCATTTCGATATCGAAATCCATTTCGATTTCGAAATCCATTTCGATTTCGAAATCCATTTCGATATCGAAATCCATATCGATATCGAAATCCATTTCGAATTCGAAATCCATTTCGATATCGAAATCCATTTCGATTTCGAAATCCATTTCGATATCGAAATCCATTTCGATATCGAAATCCATATCGAATTTCGAAATCCATTTCGATATCGAAATCCATATCGATATCGAAATCCATATCGAATTCGAAATCCATTTCGATATCGAAATCCATTTCGATATCGAAATCCATATCGAATTCGAAATCCATTTCGATATCGAAATCCATTTCGATTTCGAAATCCATATCGAAAATCCATTTCGATATCGAAATCCATATCGATTTCGAAATCCATTTCGAATATCGAAATCCATATCGAATTTGAAATCAATTTCTATTTCGAAATTCATTTCGATATCGAAATCCATTTCGAAATCGAAATCCATATCGATATCGAAATCCATATCGAATTCGAAATCCATTTCGATATCGAAATCCATTTCGATTTCGAAATCCATATCGATATCGAAATCCATATCGAATTTGAAATCAATTTCTATATCGAAATTCATTTCGATATCAAAATCCATTTCGAAATCGAAATCCATATCGATATCGAAATCCATATCGAATTCGAAATCCATTTCGATATCGAAATCCATTTCGATTTCGAAATCCATTTCGAAATCCATTCGAAATCCATTTCGATATCGAAATCCATTTCGATATCGAAATCCATTTCGATATCGAAATCCATTTCGAATTCGAAATCGAATCATTTCGATATCGAAATCCATATCGATATCGAAATCCATTTCGATATCGAAATCCATATCGATATCGAAATCCATTTCGATATCGAAATCCATTTCGATTTCGAAATCCAAATATTTCGATATCGAAATCCATTTCGATATCGAATTTCGAAATCCATTTCGAATTCGAAATCCATTTCGATATTCGAAATCCATTTCGAATTTCGAATCGAAATCCATTTCGAATATCGAAATCCATTTCGATATCGAAATCCATTTCGATTTCGAAATCCATTTCGATATCGAAATCCATTTCGAATTCGAAATCCATTTCGATATCGAAATCCATTTCGATATCGAAATCCATATCGATATCGAAATCCATTTCGATATCGAAATCCATTTCGATATCGAAATCCATTTCGATTTCGAAATCCATTTCGATATCGAAATCCATATCGAATTCGAAATCCATTTCGATTTCGAAATCCATTTCGAATATCGAAATCCATTTCGATATCGAAATCCATATCGAATTCGAAATCCATTTCGAAATCATTCGAAATCCATTTCGATTTCGAAATCCATATCGATATCGAAATCCATTTCGATATCGAAATCCATTTCGATTTCGAAATCCATTTCGAATTCGAAATCCATTTCGATATCGAAATCCATATCGAATTCGAAATCCATTTCGATATCGAAATCCATTTCGATTTCGAAATCCATATCGATTTCGAAATCCATTTCGATATCGAAATCCATATCGATATCGAAATCCATTTCGATTTCGAAATCCATTCGATATCGAAATCCATATCGATTTCGAAATCCATTTCGATATCGAAATCCATAAAATTCGAAATCCATTTCGATATCGAAATCCATATCAATTTCGAAATCCATTTCGATATCGAAATCCATATCGATATCGAAATCCATTTCCGAATTCGAAATCCATTTCGATATCGAAATCCATTTCGATTTCGAAATCCATTTCGATATCGAAATCCATTTCGAATATCGAAATCCATTTCGATATCGAAATCCATTTTATCGAAATCCATTTCGAAATCGAAATATTTCGATATCGAAATCCATATCGATTTCGAAATCCCATTTCGATATCGAAATCCATATCGAGATTCGAAATCCCATTTCGATATCGAAATCCATTTCGATTTCGAAATCCATTTCGATATCGAAATCCATTATCGATTTCGAAATCCCATTTCAATTTCGAAATCCATTTCGATATCGAAATCCATATCGAAATCCATTTCGAATTCGAAATCCATATCGATATCGAAGTCCATATCGATATCGAAATCCATTCCGATATCGAAATCCATTTCGATATCGAAATCCATTTCGATTTCGAAATCCATACGAGAAATCCATTTCGATATCGAATTCCATATCAATTTCGAAATCCATTTCGAATTCGAAATCCATTTCGATATCGAAATCCATTTCGATATCGAAATCCATTTCGATATCGAAATCCATTTCGATATCGAAATCCATTTCGATATCGAAATCCATTTCGAATTCGAAATCCATTTCGAATTCGAAATCCATTTCGATATCGAAATCCATTTCGATTTCGAAATCCATTTCGATTTCGAAATCCATTTCGATTTCGAAATCCATTTCGATATCGAAATCCATTTCGATTTCGAAATCCATTTCGATTTCGAAATCCATTATCCATTTCGATATCAGTCCATACGTCGAAATCCATTTCGGAATTCGAAATCTATTTCGATTTCGAAATCCATATCGATATCGAAATCCATTTCGATCTCGAAATCCATTTCGAATCCGAAATCGAAATCCATTTCGATATCGAAATCCATTTCGAATATCGAAATCCATTTCGATTTCGAAATCCATTTCGATATCGAAATCCATTTCGATAGAAATCCATTTCGATATCGAAAATCCATATCAATTTCGAAATCCATTTCGAATATCGAAATCCATATCGATATCGAAATCCATATCGATATCGAAATCCATTTCGACATCGAAATCCATTTCGAAATCGAAATCCATTTCGATATCGAAATCCATTTCGATTTCGAAATCGATTATCGAATTCGAAATCCATTTCGATATCGAAATCCATTTCGATATCGAAATCCATTTCGATATCGAAATGGATTTCGATTTCGAAATCCATATCGATATCGAAATCCATTTCGATATCGAAATCGATATCGAAATCCATTTCGATATCGAAATCCATATCGATTTCGAAATCCATTTCGATTTCGAAATCCATTTCGATATCGAAATCCATTTCGATATCGAAATCCATTTCGATATCGAAAATCCATTTCGATTTCGAAATCCATTTCGATATCGAAATCCATTTCGATATCGAAATCCATTTCGAATTCGGGAAATCCATTTATTCGAAATCCATATCGATATCGAAATCCCTTCGATATCGAAATCATATCAATATCGAAATCCATATCGAATTCGAAATCCATTTCCATATCGAAATCATTTCGATTTCGAATCCATATCGAAATCCATTTCGATATCGAAATCCATATCGAATGAAATCCATTTCGAATTCGAAATTTATACTCGATTTCGAAAATCCATTTCGATATCGAAATCCATATCGATATCGAAATCCATTTCGATATCGAAATCCATTTCGATATCGAAATCCATTTCGATATCGGGAAATCCATTTCGATATCGAAATCCATTTTCGATATCGAAATCCATTTCGATATCGAAATCCATATCGATATCAAGAAATCCCATTTCAATTTCGAAATCCATTTCGATATCGAAATCCATTTCGATATCGAAATCCATTTCGATTTCGAAATCCATTTCGATAAAATCCATTTCGATTCGAAATCCATCATCGAAATCATTTCGAATTCGAAATCCATTTCGAATTTCGAAATCCATTTCGATATCGAAATCCATTTCGATATCGAAATCCATTTCGATATCGAAATCCATTTCGATATCGAAATCCATTTCGATATCGAAATCCATTCGATATCGAAATCCATATCGAAATCCATATCGATATCGAAATCCCATTTCGAATCGAAATCCATTTCGAATTCGAAATCCATTTCGATATCGAAATCCATATCGATATCGAAATCCATATCGATATCGAAATCCATATCGAATTCGAAATCCATTTCGATATCGAAATCCATTTCGATATCGAAATCCATATCGAATTAAATCCATTTCGATATCGAAATCCATTTCGATATCGAAATCTATCATATTCGAAATCCATTTCGAATTCGAAATCCATTTCGATATCGAAATCCATATCGAAATTTTCGAAATCATTTCGATATTCGAAATCCATTTCGATATCGAAATCCATTTCGATATCGAAATCCATTTCGATATCGAAATCCATTTCGATATCGAAATCCATTTCGATATCGAAATCCATTTCGAATTTCGAAATCCATTTCGAATTCGAAATCCATTTCGATATCGAAATCCATTTCGATATCGAAATCCATTTCGATATCGAAATCCATTTCGATATCGAAATCCATTTCGATATCGAAATCCATTTCGATATTGAAATCCATTTCGATTTCGAATTCCATTTCGCATTCGAAATCCATATCGCATTCGTAATCCATTTCGATATCGAAATCCATATCGATTTCGAAATCCATTTCGATTTCGAAATCCATTTCGATATCGAAATCCATTTCGGATTTCGAAATCCATTTCGATATCGAAATCCATATCGATTTCGAAATCCATTTCGATATCGAAATCCATATCGATTTCGAAATCCATTTCGAAATCCATTCGAATTCGAAATCCATTTCGATATCGAAATCCATTTCGATATCGAAATCCATTTCGATATCGAAATCCATTTCGATATCGAAATCCATTTCGATATCGAAATCCATTTCGATATCGAAATCCATTTCGATATTCGAAATCCATTTCGATATCGAACTCGATATCGAAATCCATTTCGATATCGAAATCCATTTCGATATCGAAATCCATTTCGATATCGAAATCCATTTCGAAATCCGAAATCCATTTCGATATCGAAATCCATTTCGATATCGAAATCCATTTCGATATCGAAATCCATTTCGATATCGAAATCCATTTCATATCGAAATCCATTTCGATATCGAAATCCATATCGATTTCGAAATCCATTTCGATATTCGAAATCCATTTCGATATCGAAATCCATTTCGATATCGAAATCCATTTCGATATCGAAATCCATTTCGATATCGAAATCCATTTCGATTTCGAAATCCATTTCGATATCGAAATCCATATCGAATATCGAAATCCATTTCGATTTCGAAATCCATATGGATAATCGAAATCCATTTCGATTTCGAAATCCATTTCGATATCGAAATCCATATCGATATCGAAATCCATTTCGATATCGAAAATCCATTTCGATATCGAAATCCATTTCGATTTCGAAATCCATATCGAAATCGAAATCATTTCGATATCGGAATATTCCGATATCATTTCGAAATCCATTTCGATATCGAAATCCATTTCGATATCGAAATCCATTTCGATATTCGAAATCATTTCGATTTCGAAATTCGAAATCCATTTCGATATCGAAATCCATTTCGATTTCGAAATCCATTTCGATATCGAAATCCATTTCGATATCGAAATCCATTTCGATTTCGAAATCCATTTCGATATCGAAATCCATATCGATATCGAAATCCATTTCGATATCGAAATCCATTTCGATTTCGAAATCCATTCAAAATCCATTTCGATATCGAATTCCATATCGAATTTTCGAAATCCATTTCGATATCGAAATCCATATCGAATTCGAAATCCATTTCGATATCGAAATCCATTTCGAAATCCAATTTCGATTTCGAAATCCATTTCGATATCGAAATCCATATCGATATCGAAATCCATTTCGATTCGAAATCCATTTCGATATCGAAATCCATATCGATATTCGAAATCCATTTCGATATCGAAATCCCATATTCGATTTCGAAATCCATTTCGATATCGAAATCCATTTCGATATCGAAATCCATTTCGATTTCGAAATCCATTTCGATATCGAAATCCATTTCGATATCGAAATCCATTTCGATATTGAAATCCATTTCGATATCGAAATCCATTTCGATTTCGGAATTCCATTTCGCATTCAAAATCCATATCGCATTCGAAATCCATTTCGATATCGAAATCCATATCGATTTCGAAATTGCATTTCGATTTCGAAATCCTTATCGATATCGAAATCCATTTCGAATATCGAAATCCATTTCGATATCGAAATCCATTTCGATTTCGAAATCCATTTCGAAATCCATTTCGATATCGAATTCCATATCAATTATTTCGAAATCCATTTCGAATTCGAAATCTTTCATTTCGAATATTGAAATCCATATCGAATTCGAAATCCATTTGATTTCGAGGTCCATATCGAAATTTCGAATAAAAATCCACTTGATACCGAAATCCATATCGAATTTCGGAATCCATTTCTTGATTTCGAAATCCATATCGATATCGAAATCCATATCGAATTTCGAAATCCATTGCAACTACTACCGATAATCCATTTCGGATTTCGAAATCCATTTCGATATCGAAATCTATTTCGATTTCGAAATATCACTTTCGAAGTCCATTTCGATATCGAAATCCATATCAATTTCGAAATCCATTTCGAAATCGAAATCCATATCAATTTCGAAATCCATTTCGATACCGAAATCCATTTCGATATCGAAATCCATATCAATTTCGAAATCCATTTCGATATCGAAATCCATATCGAATTCGAAATCCATTTCGATATCGAAATCCATATCGATTTCGAAATCCATATCGATATCGAAATCCATTTCGATATCGAAATCCATTTCGATTTCGAAATCCATTTCGATATCGAAATCACATTTCGAATTCGAAATCCATTTCGATATCGGAAATCCATTTCGATTTCGAAATCCATATCGATATCGAAATCCATTTCGATATCGAAATCCATTTCGAATTCAAAATCCATTTCGAACGAAATATCGAATTCGAAATCCATATCGATTTCGAAATCCATATCGAATTCGAAATCCATATCGATATCGAAATCCATATCGATATCGAAATCCATTTCGATTTCGAAATCCATTTCGATATCGAAATCCATTTCGATATCGAAATCCATTTCGATATCGAAATCCATTTCGACGAAATCCATTTCGATATCGAAATCCATATCGATACTCGAAATCCATTTCGATATCGAAATCCATTTCGAATTCGAAACATCCATTTCGCATTCAAAATCCATTTCGAATTCGAAATCCATTTCGAATTCGAAATCCATATCGAATTCGAAATTCCATATCGAATTCGAAATCCATATCGAATATCGAAATCCATATCAATTTCGAAATCCATTTCGATATCGAAATCCATTTCGATTTCGAAATCCATTTCGATATCGATTCGATTCGAAATCCATTTCGATATCGAAATCCATTTCGAATTCGAAATCCATTTCGATATCGAAATCCATTTCGATTTCGAAATCCATTTCGATATCGAAATCCATTTCGATATCGAAATCCATATCGAATTCGAAATCCATTTCGATATCGAAATCCATTTCGAATTCGAAATCCATTTCGATATCGAAATCCATTTCGAAATCGAAATCCATTTCGATATCGAAATCCATTTCGATATCGAAATCCATTTCGATATCGAAATCCATATCGATATTGAAATCCATTTCGAATTCGAAATCCATATCGATATCGAAATCCATTTCGAATTCGAAATCCATTTCGATATCGAAATCCATTTCGATTTCGAAATCCATTTCGAAATCCATTTCGATATCGAAATCCATATCGAATTTCGAAATCCATTTCGATATCGAAATCCATTTCGATATCGAAATCCATTTCGATATCGAAATCCATTTCGATTTCGAAATCCATTTCGATATCGAAAATCATTTCGATATCGAAATCCATATAAATTTCGATATCGAAATCCATTTCGATTTCGAAATCCATTTCGAATTCGAAATCCATATCGATATCGAAATCCATTTCGAATTCGAAATCCATTTCGATATCGAAATCCATTTCGAATTTCGAAATCCATTTCGATTCGAAATCCATTTCGATATCGAATTCCATATCAATTTCGAAATCCATTTCGAAATCGAAATCCATTTCGGTATCGAAATCCATTTCGATATAAATCCATTTCGATATCGAATTCCATATCAATTCGAAATCCATTTCGAATTCGAAATCCATATCAAATTCGAAATCCATTTCGAAATCGAAATCCATTTCGGTATCGAAATCCATACCGAAATCCATTTCGATATCAAAATCCATTTCGATATCGAATTCCATATCAATTTCGAAATCCATTTCGAATTCGAAATCCATATCGAATTCGAAATCCATATCGATTTCGAAATTCCATATCGAATTCGAAATCCATATCGAATTCGAAATCCATTTCAATATCGAAATCCATTTCGATTTCGAAATCCATTTCGGTATCGAAATCCATAAATTCGAATTCGAAATCCATTTCGATATCGAAATCCATTTCGAATTCGAAATCCATTTCTATATCGAAATCCATTTCGAAATCGAAATCCATTTCGGTATCGAAATCCATACCGAAATCCATTTCGATATCGAATTCCATATCGATTTCGAAATCCATTTCGAAATCGAAATCCATATCGATATCGAAATCCATATCGAATTCGAAATCCATTTCGAAATCGAAATCCATTTCGGTATCGAAATCCATTTCGAAATCGAAATCCATTTCGATATCGAAATCCATTTCGAATTCGAAATCCATTTCGAATTCGAAATCCATATCGATATCGAAATCCATATCGAATTCAAAATCCATTTCGATATCGAAATCCATTTCGATTTCGAAATCCATAAATGAAATCCATTTCGATATCGAATTCCATATAAATTACGAAATCCATTTTGAATTCGAAATCCATTTCGATATACGAAATCCATTTCGATATCGAAATCCATTTCGATATCAAAATCCATTTCGAATATCGAAATCCATTTCGATATCGAAATCCATTTCGATATCGAAATCCATTTCGATATTCGAAATCCATTTCGATTTCGAAATCCATTTCGATATTCGAAATCCATTTCGATATCGAAATCCATTTCGAAATCGAAATCCATTTCGAATTCGAAATCCATTTCGATATCGAAATCCATTTCGAAATCCATTCGAAATCCATTTCGATATCGAAATCCATTTCGATTTCGAAATCCATTTCGAAAAATCCATTTCGATATCGAATTCCATATCAATTTCGAAATCCATTTCGAATTCGAAATCCTTTTCGATATCGAAATCCATATCGATATCGAAATCCATCGAATTCGAAATCCATATCGATATCGAAATCCATTTCGATTTCGAAATCCATTTCGATATCGAAATCCATTTCGATTTCGAAATCCATTTCGGTATCGAAATCCATTTCATTCGAAATCCATTTCGATTTCGAAATCCATTTCGATATCGAAATCCATATCGAATATCGAAATCCATTTCGATATCGAAATCCATATCGATATCGAAATCCATTTCGAATCAAATCCATTTCGATATCGAAATCCATTTCGATTTCGAAATCGAAATCCATTTCGATATCGAAATCCATATCGAATTTCGAAATCCATTTCGATATCGAAATCCATATCGATATCGAAATCCATTTCGATATCGAAATCCATATCGAATTCGAAATCCATTTCGATATCGAAATCCATATCGAATTCGAAATCCATTTCGATATCGAAATCCATTTCGATATCGAAATCCATTTCGAAATCGAAATCCATTTCGATATCGAAATCCATTTCGATATCGAAATCCAATTTCGATATCGAAATCCATTTCGATTTCGAAATCCATTTCGATTTATTCGAAATCCATTTCGATATCGAAATCCATTTCGATATCGAAATCCATTTCGAAATCGAAATCCATTTCGATATCGAAATCCATTTCGATATCGAAATCCATTTCGATATCGAAATCCATTTCGATATCGAAATCCATATCGATATCGAAATCCATATCGAATTCGAAATCCATTTCGATATCGAAATCCATATCGAATTCGAAATCCATTTCGATATCGAAATCCATTTCGATTTCGAAATCCATTTCGATATCGAAATCCATATCGATTTCGAAATCCATTTCGATTTCGAAATCCATTTCGATATCGAAATCCATTTCGATATCGAAATCCATTTCGATATCGAAATCCATATCGAAATCCATTTCGATATCGAAATCCATATCGATTTCGAAATCCATTTCGATATCGAAATCCATTTCGATATCGAATTCCATATCGATTTCGAAATCCATTTCGATTTCGAAATCGAAATCCATTTCGATATCGAAATCCATATCGATTTCGAAATCCATTTCGATATCGAAATCCATTTCGATATCGAAATCCATATCGATTTCGAAATCCATTTCGATATCGAAATCCATTTCGATATCGAAATCCATTTCGATATCGAAATCCATTTCGATATCGAAATCCATATCAATTTCGAAATCCATTTCGATATCGAAATCCATATCGATATCAATATCGAAATCCATTTCGATATCGAAATCCATTTCGATATCGAAATCCATATCGATATCGAAATCCATTTCGATATCGAAATCCATATCGAATTTCGAAATCCATTTCGATATCGAAATCCATATCGATATCGAAATCCATATCGAATTCGAAATCCATTTCGATATCGAAATCCATATCGAATTCGAAATCCATTTCGATTTCGAAATCCATATCGATATCGAAATCCATTTCATTGAATCGAAATCCATTTCGATATCGAATCGAAATCCATTTCGAAATCCATTTCGAATTCGAAATCCATTTCGATATCGAAATCCATTTCGAATTCATTTCGATCGAAATCCATTTCGATATCGAAATCCATTTCGATATCGAAAATCCATATCGATATCGAAATCCATTTCGATATCGAAATTTCGATATCGAAATCCATCGAAATCCATTTCGAATATCGAAATCCATTTCGATATCGAAATCCATATCGATTTCGAAATCCATTTCGATATCGAAATCCATAATTCGAAAATCCATATCGAAATCGATTTCGATATCGATATCGAAATCCATTTCGATATCGAAATCCATTTCGATTTCGAAATCCATTTCGATATCGAAATCCATTTCGAATTCGAAATCCATTTCGATATCGAAATCCATTTCGATATCGAAATCCATTTCGAATTCGAAATCCATTTCGATATCGAATTCCATATCAATTTCGAAATCCATTTCGAATTCGAAATCCATTTCGATATCGAAATCCATTTCGATATCGAAATCCATTTCGATTTCGAAATCCCTTTCGATTTCGAAATCCATTTCGAATTCGATACAATTCGAAATCCATTTCGAAATCCATATCGATATCGAAATCCATATAGATATCGAAACATATTCGAAATCCATTTCGATATTGAAATCCATTTCGATTTCGAAATCCATAAAGAAATCCATTTCGAAATCGAATTCCATATAAATTCCGAAATCCATTTCGAATTCGAAATCCATTTCGATATCGAAATCCATATCGAATTCGAAATGGTTTTCGATATCAAAATCCATTTCGATATCAAAATATATTTCGATATCAAAATCCATTTCGATATCGAAATCCATTTCGAATTCGAAATCCATTTCGAATTCGAAATCCCTTTCGATATCAAAATCCATTTCGAATTCGAAATCCATTTCGATTTCGAAATCCATATCGAAATCCTTTTCGATATCGAATTCCATATCAATTTCGAAATCCATTTCGAATTCGAAATCCATATCGAATTCGAAATCCATTTCGATATCGAAATCCATTTCGATATCGAAATCCATATCGAAATACATTTCGATATCGAATTCCATATCAATTTCGAAATCCATTTCGATATCGAAATCCATATCGAATTCGAAATCCATTTCGATATCGAAATCCATTTCGATATCGAAATCCATTTCGATATCGAAATCCATTTCGATATCGAAATCCATTTCGAATTCCATTTCGGTATCGAAATCCATTTCGATATCGAAATCCATTTCGATATCGAAATCCATATCGATATCGAAATCCATATCGAATTCGAAATCCATTTCAATATCGAAATCCATTTCGATATCGAAATCCATTTCGAAAGCCATATCGAAATCTATTTCGATATCGAATTCCATATCGAAATCGAAATCCGTATCGATTTCGAAATCCATATCGAAATCCATTTCGATATCGAATTCCATATCAATTTCGAAATCCATTTCGATATCGAAATCCATATCGATATCGAAATCCATATCGAATTCGAAATCCATTTCAATATCGAAATCCATTTCGATATCGAAATCCATTTCGAAAGCCATATCGAAATCTATTTCGATATCGAATTCCATATCGAAATCGAAATCCGTATCGATTTCGAAATCCATATCGAAATCCATTTCGATATCGAATTCCATATCAATTTCGAAATCCATTTCGATCTCGAAATCCATTTCGATTTCGAAATCCATTTCGATTTCGAAATCCATTTCGATATCGAAATGCATATCGAAATCCATTTCGATATCGAATTCCATATCAATTTCGAAATCCATTTCGATATCGAAATCGATATCGATATCGAATTCCATATCAATTTCGAAATCCATTTCGATATCGAAATCCATATCGATATCGAAATCCATATCAATTTCGAAATCCATTTCGATATCGAAATCCATATCGATATCGAAATCCATATCGAATTCGAAATCCATTTCGATATCGAAATCCATTTCGATTTCGAAATCCATTTCGATTTCGAAATCCATATCGAAATCCATTTCGATATCGAATTCCATATCAATTTCGAAATCGATTTCGATATCGAAATCCATATCGATATCGAAATCCATATCGCATTCGAAATCCATTTCAATATCGAAATCCATTTCGAATTCGAAATCCATTTCGATATCGAAATCCATATCGATATCGAAATCCATATCGAATTCGAAATCCGTGTCGATATCGAAATCCATATCAAATTCGAAATCCATTTCGATTTCGAAATCCATTTCGGTATCGAAATCCATACCGAAATCCATTTCGATTTCGAAAATCATATAGAAATCTATTTCAATTTCGAAATCCATTTAGAATTCGAAATCCATATCGATAACGAAATCCATATCGAATTCGAAATCCATTTCGATATCGAAATCCATTTCGATTTCGAAAGCCATTTCGGTATCGAAATCCATACCGGAATCCATATCGAATTCGAAATCCATATCGAATTCGAAATCCATTTCGATATCGAAATTTATTTCGATATCGAAATCCATTTCGATTTCGAAATCCATACAGAAATCCATTTCGATATCGAGTTCCATATAAATTTCGAAATCCATTTCGAATTCGAAATCCATTTCGATATCGAAATCCATATCGAATCCGAAATGGATTTCGATATCAAAATCCATTTCGATATCGAAATCCTTTTCGAATTCGAAATCCATTTCGATATCGAAATCTATTTCGAATTCGAAATCCATTTTGAATTCGAAATCCATTTCGATATCGAATTCCATATCAATTTCGAAATCCATTTCGAATTCGAAATCCATTTCGATATCGAAATCCATTTCGATATCGAAATCCATTTCGATTTCGAAATCCATTTTGATTTCGAAATCCATATCGAATTCCATATCAATTTCGAAATCCATTTCGAATTCGAAATCCATATCGATATCGAAATCCATATAGATATCGAAATCCATGTCGAATTCGAAATCCATTTCGATATTGAAATCCATTTCGATTTCGAAATCCATAAAGAAATCCATTTCGAAATCGAATTCCATATAAATTTCGAAATCCATTTCGAATTCGAAATCCATTTCGATATCGAAATCCATATCGAATTCGAAATGGTTTTCGATATCAAAATCCATTTCGATATCAAAATATATTTCGATATCAAAATCCATTTCGATATCGAAATCCATTTCGAATTCGAAATCCATTTCGAATTCGAAATCCATTTCGATATCAAAATCCATTTCGAATTCGAAATCCATTTCGATTTCGAAATCCATATCGAAATCCTTTTCGATATCGAATTCCATATCAATTTCGAAATCCATTTCGAATTCGAAATCCATATCGAATTCGAAATCCATTTCGATATCGAAATCCATTTCGATATCGAAATCCATATCGAAATACATTTCGATATCGAATTCCATATCAATTTCGAAATCCATTTCGATATCGAAATCCATATCGAATTCGAAATCCATTTCGATATCGAAATCCATTTCGATATCGAAATCCATTTCGATATCGAAATCCATTTCGATATCGAAATCCATTTCGAATTCCATTTCGGTATCGAAATCCATTTCGATATCGAATCCCATATCAATTTCGAAATCCATATCGATATCGAAATCCATTTCGATTTCGAAATCCATTTCGATTTCGAAATCCATTTCGGTATCGAAATCCATACCGAAATCCATTTCGATATCGAATTCCATATGAATTTCGAAATCCATTTCGAATTCGAAATCCATATCGATATCGAAATCCATTTCGATTTCGAAATCCATAAAGAAATCCATTTTGATATCGAAATCCATTTCGATATCGAATTCCATATCAATTTCGAAATCCATTTCGAATTCGAAATCCATTTCGATATCGAAATCCATATCGATATCGAAATCCATATCGAAATCGAAATTCATATCGATATCGAAATCCATATCGAATTCGAATTCCATTTTGATTTCGAAATCCATATCGAAATACATTTCGATTTCGAAATCCATTTCGATTTCGAAATCCATTTCGGTATCGAAATCCATACCGAAATCCATTTCGATATCGAATTCCATATGAATTTCGAAATCCATTTCGAATTCGAAATCCATATCGAATTCGAAATGGATTTCGATATAAAAATCCATTTCGATATCGAAATCCATTTCGAATTCGAAATCCATTTCGATATAGAAATCCATTTCGATTTCGAAATCCATAAAGAAATCCATTTCGATATCGAAATCCATATCGATATCGAAATCCATTTCGATATCGAATTCCATATCAATTTCGAAATCCATTTCGAATTCGAAATCCATTTCGATATCGAAATCCATATCGATATCGAAATCCATATCGAATTCGAAATCCATATCGATATCGAAATCCATATCGAATTCGAAATCCATTTCGATTTCGAAATCCTTATCGAAATCCATTTCGATTTCGAAATCCATTTCGATATCGAATTCCATATAAATTTCGAAATCCATTTCGAATTCGAAATCCATATCGATGTCGAAATCCATATCGAATTCGAAATCCATTTCGATATCGAAATCCATTTCGATTTCGAAATCCATTTCGGGATCGAAATCCATACCGAAATCCATTTCGATATCGAATTCCATATCAATTTCGAAATCCATTTCGAATTCGAAATCCATATCGAATTCGAAATAAATATCGTTATCGCAATTCATATCGAATTCGAAATCCATTTCGATATCGAAATCCATTTCGATTTCGAAATCCATAAAGAAATCCATTTTGATATCGAAATCCATTTCGATATCGAATTCCATATCAATTTCGAAATCCATTTCGAATTCGAAATCCATTTCGATATCGAAATCCATATCGATATCGAAATCCATATCGAAATCGAAATTCATATCGATATCGAAATCCATATCGAATTCGAATTCCATTGTGATTTCGAAATCCATATCGAAATACATTTCGATATCGAATTCCATATCAATTTCGAAATCCATTTCGAATTCGAAATCCATATCGATATCGAAATCCATATCGATATAGAAATCCATGTCGAATTCGAAATCCATTTCGATATCGAAATCCATTTCGATTTCGAAATCCATTTCGGTATCGAAATCCATATCGAAATCTATTTCGATATCGAATTCCATATCGAATTCGAAATCCGTATCGATTTCGAAATCCATATCGAAATCCATTTCGATATCGAATTCCATATCAATTTCGAAATCCATTTCGATATCGAAATCCATTTCGATATCGAAATCCATTTCGATATCGAAATCCATTTCGATATCGAAATCCATTTCGATTTCGAAATCCATTTCGATTTCGAAATCCATTTCGGTATCTAAATCCATATCGAAATCCATTTCGATTTCGAATTCCATATCAATTTCGAAATCCATTTCGATATCGAAATCCATATCGATATCGAATTCCATATCAATTTCGAAATCCATTTCGATATCGAAATCCATATCGATATCGAAATCCATATCAATTTCGAAATCCATATCGATATCGAAATCCATATCGAATTCGAAATCCATTTCGATATCGAAATCCATTTCGATATCGAAATCCATTTGGAAATCCATTTCGATATCGAAATCCATTTCGATATCGAAATCCATTTTGATTTCGAAATCCATTTCGATTTCGAAATCCATATCGAAATCCATTTCGATATCGAATTCCATATCAATTTCGAAATCGATTTCGATATCGAAATCCATATCGATATCGAAATCCATATAGAATTCGAAATCCATTTCAATATCGAAATCCATTTCGAATTCGAAATCCATTTCGATATCGAAATCCATATCGATATCGAAATCCATATCGAATTCGAAATCCGTGTCGATATCGAAATCCATATCAAATTCGAAATCCATTTCGATATCGAAATCCATTTCGATTTCGAAATCCATTTCGGTATCGAAATCCATACCGAAATCCATTTCGATTTCGAAAATCATATAGAAATCTATTTCGATATCGAATTCCATATAAATTTCGAAATCCATTTAGAATTCGAAATCCATATCGATAACGAAATCCATATCGAATTCGAAATCCATTTCGATATCGAAGTCCATTTCGATTTCGAAATCCATTTCGGTATCGAAATCCATACCGGAATCCATTTCGATATCGAATTCCATATCAATTTCGAAATCCATTTCTAATTCGAAATCCATATCGAATTCGAAATCCATATCGAATTCGAAATCCATTTCGATATCGAAATCCATTTCGATATCGAAATCCATTTCGATATCGAAATCCATTTCGATTTCGAAATCCATATCGAAATCCATTTCGATTTCGAAATCCATAAAGAAATCCATTTCGATATCGAATTCCATATAAATTTCGAAATCCATTTCGAATTCGAAATCCATTTCGATATCGAAATCCATATCGAATCCGAAATGGATTTCGATATCAAAATCCATTTCGATATCGAAGTCCTTTTCGAATTCGAATTCCATTTTGATATCGAAATCCATTTCGAATTCGAAATCCATTTTGAATTCGAAATCCATTTCGATATCGAATTCCATATCAATTTCGAAATCCATTTCGAATTCGAAATCCATTTCGATATCGAAATCCATATCGAATCCGAAATGGATTTCGATATCAAAATCCATTTCGATATCGAAGTCCTTTTCGAATTCGAATTCCATTTTGAATTCGAAATCCATTTCGATATCGAATTCCATATAAATTTCGAAAGCCATTTCGAATTCGAAATCCATTTCGATATCGAAATCCATTTCGAATTCGAAATCCATTTCGATATCGAAATCCATTTCGATATCGAAATCCATTGCGATTTCGAAATCCATATCGAATTCCATATCAATTTCGAAATCCATTTCGAATTCGAAATCCATATCGATATCGAAATCCATATAGATATCGAAATCCAAATCGAATTCGAAATCCATTTCAATATCGAAATCCATTTCGAATTCGAAATCCATTTCGATATCGAAATCCATATCGATATCGAAATCCATATCGAATTCGGAATCCGTGTCGATATCGAAATCCATACCAAATTCGAAATCCATTTCGATATCGAAATCCATTTCGATTTCGAAATCCATTTCGGTATCGAAATCCATACCGAAATCCATTTCGATTTCGAAAATCATATAGAAATCTATTTCGATATCGAATTCCATATAAATTTCGAAATCCATTTAGAATTCGAAATCCATATCGATAACGAAATCCATATCGAATTCGAAATCCATTTCGATATCGAAATCCATTTCGATTTCGAAATCCATTTCGGTATCGAAATCCATACCGGAATCCATTTCGATATCGAATTCCATATCAATTTCGAAATCCATTTCGAATTCGAAATCCATATTGAATTCGAAATCCATTTCGATATCGAAATCCATTTCGATTTCGAAATCCATAAAGAAATCCATTTCGATATCGAATTCCATATAAATTTCGAAATCCATTTCGAATTCGAAATCCATTTCGATATCGAAATCCATATCGAATCCGAAATGGATTTCGATATCAAAATCCATTTCGATATCGAAATCCTTTTCGAATTCGAAATCCATTTCGATATCGAAATCCATTTCGAATTCGAAATCCATTTTGATTTCGAAATCCATATCAATTTCGAAATCCATTTCGAATTCGAAATCCATATCGATATCGAAATCCATATAGATATCGAAATCCATTTTGAATTCGAAATCCATTTCGAATTCGAAATCCATTTCGATATCGAAATCCATATCGAATTCGAAATGGATTTCGATATCAAAATCCATTTCGATATCAAAATATATTTCGATATCAAAATCCATTTCGATATCGAAATCCATTTCGAATTCGAAATCCATTTCGAATTCGAAATCCATTTCGATATCAAAATCCATTTCGAATTCGAAATCCATTTCGATTTCGAAATCCATATCGAAATCCATTTCGATATCGAATTCCATATCAATTTCGAAATCCATTTCGAATTCGAAATCCATATCGAATTCGAAATCCATTTCGATATCGAAATCCATTTCGATATCGAAATCCATTTCGATATCGAAATCCATATCGAAATACATTTCGATAGCGAATTCCATATCAATTTCGAAATCCATTTCGATATCGAATTCCATATTGAATTCGAAATCCATTTCGATATCGAAATCCATTTCGATATCGAAATCCATTTCGATATCGAAATCCATTTCGATATCGAAATCCATATCGAAATACATTTCGATATCGAATTCCATATCAATTTCGAAATCCATTTCGAATTCGAAATCCATATCGATATCGAAATCCATATAGATATCGAAATCCATTTTGAATTCGAAATCCATTTCGAATTCGAAATCCATTTCGATATCGAAATCCATATCGAATTCGAAATGGATTTCGATATCAAAAATCCATTTCGATATCAAAATATATTTCGATATCAAAATCCATTTCGATATCGAAATCCATTTCGAATTCGAAATCCATTTCGAATTCGAAATCCATTTCGATATCAAAATCCATTTCGAATTCGAAATCCATTTCGATTTCGAAATCCATATCGAAATCCATTTCGATATCGAATTCCATATCAATTTCGAAATCCATTTCGAATTCGAAATCCATATCGAATTCGAAATCCATTTCGATATCGAAATCCATTTCGATATCGAAATCCATATCGAAATACATTTCGATATCGAATTCCATATCAATTTCGAAATCCATTTCGATATCGAATTCCATATTGAATTCGAAATCCATTTCGATATCGAAATCCATTTCGATATCGAAATCCATTTCGATATCGAAATCCATTTCGATATCGAAATCCATTTCGATTTCGAAATCCATATCGAAATCCATTTCGGTATCGAAATCCATTTCGATATCGAATCCCATATCAATTTCGAAATCCATTTCGAATTCGAAATCCATATCGATATCGAAATCCATTTCGATTTCGAAATCCATTTCGGTATCGAAATCCATACCGAAATCCATTTCGATATCGAATTCCATATGAATTTCGAAATCCATTTCGAATTCGAAATCCATTTCGATATCGAAATCCATATCGATATCGAAATCCATATCGAATCCGAAATCCATATCGATATCGAAATCCATATCGAATTCGAAATCCATTTCGATATCGAAATCCATTTCGATTTCGAAATCCATTTCGGTATCGAAATCCATACCGAAATCCATTTCGATTTCGAAAATCATATAGAAATCCATTTCGATATCGAATTCCATATAAAATTCGAAATCCATATCGAATTCGAAATGGATTTCGATATAAAAATCCATTTCGATATCGAAATCCATTTCGAATTCGAAATCCATTTCGATATCGAAATCCATTTCGATTTCGAAATCCATATCGAAATCCATTTCGATATCGAATTCCATAGCAATTTCGAAATCCATTTCGAATTCGAAATCCATTTCGATGTCGAAATCCATATCGAATTCGAAATCCATTTCGATATCGAAATCCATTTCGATTTCGAAATCCATTTCGGTATCGAAATCCATACCGAAATCCATTTCGATATCGAATTCCATATCAATTTCGAAATCCATTTCGAATTCGAAATCCATAACGATATCGAAATCCATATAGATATCGAAATCCATGTCGAATTCGAAATCCATTTCGATATCGAAATCCTTTTCGAATTCGAAATCCATTTCGATATCGAAATCCATTTCGAATTCGAAATCCATTTTGAATTCGAAATCCATTTCGATATCGAATTCCATATCAATTTCGAAATCCATTTCGAATTCGAAATCCATTTCGAATTCGAAATCCATTTCGATATCGAAATCCATTTCGATATCGAATTCCATATCAATTTCGAAATCCATTTCGAATTCGAAATCCATATCGATATCGAAATCCATATAGATATCGAATCCAAATCGATTTCGAAATCCATTTCAATATCGAAATCCATTTCGAATTCGAAATCCATTTCGATATCGAAATCCATATCGATATCGAAATCCATATCGAATTCGAAATCCGTGTCGATATCGAAATCCATACCAAATTCGAAATCCATTTCAATATCGAAATCCATTTCGAATTCGAAATCCATTTCGATATCGAAATCCATATCGATATCGAAATCCATATCGAATTCGAAATCCGTGTCGATATCGAAATCCATACCAAATTCGAAATCCATTTCGATATCGAAATCCATTTCGATTTCGAAATCCATTTCGGTATCGAAATCCATACCGAAATCCATTTCGATTTCGAAAATCATATAGAAATCTATTTCGATATCGAATTCCATATAAATTTCGAAATCCATTTAGAATTCGAAATCCATATCGATAACGAAATCCATATCGAATTCGAAATCCATTTCGATATCGAAATCCATTTCGATTTCGAAATCCATTTCGGTATCGAAATCCATACCGGAATCCATTTCGATATCGAATTCCATATCAATTTCGAAATCCGTTTCGAATTCGAAATCCATATTGAATTCGAAATCCATTTCGATATCGAAATCCATTTCGATATCGAAATCCATTTCGATTTCGAAATCCATAAAGAAATCCATTTCGATATCGAATTCCATATAAATTTCGAAATCCATTTCGAATTCGAAATCCATTTCGATATCGAAATCCATATCGAATCCGAAATGGATTTCGATATCAAAATCCATTTCGATATCGAAATCCTTTTCGAATTCGAAATCCATTTCGATATCGAAATCCATTTCGAATTCGAAATCCATTTTGATTTCGAAATCCATATCGAATTCCATATCAATTTCGAAATCCATTTCGAATTCGAAATCCATATCGATATCGAAATCCATATAGATATCGAAATCCATTTTGAATTCGAAATCCATTTCGAATTCGAAATCCATTTCGATATCGAAATCCATATCGAATTCGAAATGGATTTCGATATCAAAATCCATTTCGATATCAAAATATATTTCGATATCAAAATCCATTTCGATATCGAAATCCATTTCGAATTCGAAATCCATTTCGAATTCGAAATCCATTTCGATATCAAAATCCATTTCGGATTCGAAATCCATTTCGATTTCGAAATCCATTTCGATTTCGAAATCCATATCGAAATCCATTTCGATATCGAATTCCATATCAATTTCGAAATCCATTTCGAATTCGAAATCCATATCGAATTCGAAATCCATTTCGGTATCGAAATCCATACCGAAATCCATTTCGATATCGAATTCCATATGAATTTCGAAATCCATTTCGAATTCGAAATCCATTTCGATATCGAAATCCATATCGATATCGAAATCCATATCGAATTCGAAATCTATATCGATATCGAAATCCATATCGAATTCGAAATCCATTTCGATATCGAAATCCATTTCGATTTCGAAATCCATATCGATTTCGAAATCCATTTCGGTATCGAAATCCATACCGAAATCCATTTCGATTTCGAAAATCATATAGAAATCCATTTCGATATCGAATTCCATATAAATTTCGAAATCCATTTCGAATTCGAAATCCATATCGATGTCGAAATCCATATCGAATTCGAAATCCATTTTGATATCGAAATCCATTTCGATTTCGAAATCCATTTCGGTATCGAAATCCATACCGAAATCCATTTCGATATCGAATTCCATATCAATTTCGAAATCCATTTCGAATTCGAAATCCATATCGAATTCGAAATAAATATCGATATCGCAATCCATATCGAATTCGAAATCCATTTCGATATCGAAATCCATTTCGATTTCGAAATCCATAAAGAAATCCATTTTGATATCGAAATCCATTTCGATATCGAATTCCATATTAATTTCGAAATCCATTTCGAATTCGAAATCCATTTCGATATCGAAATCCATATCGATATCGAAATCCATATCGAATTCGAAATCCATATCGATATCGAAATCCATATCGAATTCGAAATCCATTTTGATTTCGAAATCCATATCGAAATACATTTCGATATCGAATTCCATATCAATTTCGAAATCCATTTCGAATTCGAAATCCATATCGATATCGAAATCCATATCGATATAGAAATCCATGTCGAATTCGAAATCCATTTCGATATCGAAATCCATTTCGATTTCGAAATCCATTTCGATTTCGAAATCCATTTCGGTATCGAAATCCATACCGAAATCTATTTCGATTTCGAAAATCATATAGAAATCCATATCGATATCGAAATCCATATCGAATTCGAAATCTATATCGATATCGAAATCCATATCGAATTCGAAATCCATTTCGATATCGAAATCCATTTCGATTTCGAAATCCATTTCGGTATCGAAATCCATACCGAAATCCATTTCGATTTCGAAAATCATATAGAAATCCATTTCGATATCGAATTCCATATCGATATCGAAATCCATATCGAATTCGAAATCCATTTCGGTATCGAAATCCATACCGAAATCCATTTCGATTTCGAAAATCATATAGAAATCCATTTCGATATCGAATTCCATATAAATTTCGAAATCCATTTCGAATTCGAAATCCATATCTATGTCGAAATCCATATCGAATTCGAAATCCATTTCGATATCGAAATCCATTTCGATTTCGAAATCCATTTCGGTATCGAAATCCATACCGAAATCCATTTCGATATCGAATTCCATATCAATTTCGAAATCCATTTCGAATTCGAAATCCATATCGAATTCGAAATAAATATCGATATCGCAATCCATATCGAATTCGAAATCCATTTCGATATCGAAATCCATTTCGATTTCGAAATCCATAAAGAAATCCATTTTGATATCGAAATCCATTTCGATATCGAATTCCATATTAATTTCGAAATCCATTTCGAATTCGAAATCCATTTCGATATCGAAATCCATATCGATATCGAAATCCATATCGAATTCGAAATCCATATCGATATCGAAATCCATATCGAATTCGAAATCCATTTTGATTTCGAAATCCATACCGAAATCCATTTCGATATCGAATTCCATATCAATTTCGAAATCCATTTCGAATTCGAAATCCATATCGAATTCGAAATAAATATCGATATCGCAATCCATATCGAATTCGAAATCCATTTCGATATCGAAATCCATTTCGATTTCGAAATCCATAAAGAAATCCATTTTGATATCGAAATCCATTTCGATATCGAATTCCATATTAATTTCGAAATCCATTTCGAATTCGAAATCCATTTCGATATCGAAATCCATATCGATATCGAAATCCATATCGAATTCGAAATCCATATCGATATCGAAATCCATATCGAATTCGAAATCCATTTCGATTTCGAAATCCATTTCGATTTCGAAATCCATTTCGGTATCGAAATCCATACCGAAATCTATTTCGATTTCGAAAATCATATAGAAATCCATTTCGATATCGAATTCCATATAAATTTCGAAATCCATTTCGAATTCGAAATCCATATCGATGTCGAAATCCATATCGAATTCGAAATCCATTTCGATATCGAAATCTATTTCGATTTCGAAATCCATTTCGGTATCGAAATCCATACCGAAATCCATTTCGATATCGAATTCCATATCAATTTCGAAATCCATTTCGAATTCGAAATCCATATCGAATTCGAAATAAATATCGATATCGAAATCCATATCGAATTCGAAATCCATTTCGATATCCATTTCGATTTCGAAATCCATAAAGAAATCCATTTTGATATCGAATTCCATATCGAATTCGAAATCCATTTCGAATTCGAAATCCATTTCGATATCGCAATCCATATCGAATTCGAAATGGATTTCGATATCAAAATCCATTTCGATATCGAAATCGATTTCGAATTCGAAATCCATTTCGATATCGAAATCCATTTCGAATTCGAAATCCATAAAGAAATCCATTTTGATATCGAATTCCATATCAATTTCGAAATCCATTTCGATATCGAAATCCATTTCGATTTCGAAATCCATTTCGGTATCGAATTCCATATTAATTTCGAAATCCATTTCGAATTCGAAATCCATTTCGATATCGAAATCCATATCGATATCGAAATCCATATCGAATTCGAAATCCATTTCGAATTCGAAATCCATTTCGATATCGAAATCCATTTCGATTTCGAAAATCATATAGAAATCCATTTCGATATCGAATTGCATATAAATTTCGAAATCCATTTCGAATTCGAAATCCATATCGAATTCGAAATCCATATCGAATTCGAAATCCATTTCGATATCGAAATCCATTTCGATTTCGAAATCCATTTCGGTATCGAAATCCATACCGAAATCCATTTCGATATCGAATTCCATATCAATTTCGAAATCCATTTCGAATTCGAAATCCATATCGAATTCGAAATAAATATCGATATCGAAATCCATATCGAATTCGAAATCCATTTCGATATCCATTTCGATTTCGAAATCCATAAAGAAATCCATTTTGATATCGAATTCCATATCGAATTCGAAATCCATTTCGATATCGCAATCCATATCGAATTCGAAATGGATTTCGATATCAAAATCCATTTCGATATCGAAATCGATTTCGAATTCGAAATCCATTTCGATATCGAAATCCATTTCGGTATCGAAATCCATACCGAAATCCATTTTGATATCGAATTCCATATCAATTTCGAAATACATTTCGAATTCGAAATCCATATCGAATTCGAAATAAATATCGAATTCGAAATCCATTTCGATATCCATTTCGAATTCGAAATCCATAAAGAAATCCATTTTGATATCGAATTCCATATAAATTTCGAAATCCATTTCGATATCGCAATCCATATCGAATTCGAAATGGATTTCGATATCAAAATCCATTTCGATATCGAAATCCATTTCGATATCGAAATCCATTTCGATTTTGAAATCCATTTCGATATCGAAATCCGTTTCGATTTCGAAATCCATTTCGATATCGAAATCCGTTTCGATTTCGAAATCCATATCGAAATACATTTCGATATCGAATTCCATATCAATTTCGAAATCCATTTCGAATTCGAAATCCATATCGATATCGAAATCCATATCGATATCGAAATCCATATCGAATTCGAAATCCATTTCGATATCGAAATCCATTTCGATTTCGAAATCCATAAAGAAATCCATTTCGATATCGAATTCCATATAAATTTCGAAATCCATTTCGAATTCGAAATCCATTTCGATATCGAAATCCATATCGAATTCGAAATGGATTTCGATATCAAAAATCCATTTCGATATCGAAATCGATTTCGAATTCGAAATCCATTTCGATATCGAAATCCATTTCGGTATCGAAATCCATACCGAAATCCATTTTGATATCGAATTCCATATCAATTTCGAAATACATTTCGAATTCGAAATCCATATCGAATTCGAAATAAATATCGAATTCGAAATCCATTTCGATATCCATTTCGAATTCGAAATCCATAAAGAAATCCATTTTGATATCGAATTCCATATCGAATTCGAAATCCATTTCGAATTCGAAATACATTTCGATATCGCAATCCATATCGAATTCGAAATGGATTTCGATATCAAAATCCATTTCGATATCGAAATCGATTTCGAATTCGAAATCCATTTCGATATCGAATTCCATATCAATTTAGAAATCCATTTCGAATTCGAAATCCATATCGAATCCATCCATTTCGATATCGAAATCCATTTCGATTTCGAAATCCATAAAGAAATCCATTTCAAAATCGAATTCCATATAAATTTCGAAATCCATTTCGAATTCGAAATCCATTTCGATATCAAAATATATTTCGTTATCAAAATCCATTTCGATATCGAAATCCATTTCGAATTCGAAATCCATTTCGATATCAAAATCCATTTCGAATTCGAAATCCATTTCGATTTCGAAATCAATATCGAAATCTATTTCGATATCGAATTCCATATCAATTTCGAAATCCATTTCGAATTCGAAATCCATATCGAATTCGAAATCCATTTCGATATCGAGATCCATTTCGATATCGAAATCCATTTCGATTTCGAAATCCATATCGAAATACATTTCGATATCGAATTCCATATCAATTTCGAAATCCATTTCGATATCGAAATCCATATCGAATTCGAAATCCATTTCGATATCGAAATCCATTTCGATATCGAAATCCATTTCGATTTCGAAATCCATTTCGGTATCGAAATCCACTTCGATATCGAATCCCATATCAATTTCGAAATCCATTTCGAATTCGAAATCCATATCGATATCGAAATCCATTTCGAATTCGAAATCCATTTCGGTATCGAAATCCATACCGAAATCCATTTCGATATCGAATTCCATATGAATTTCGAAATCCATTTCGAATTCGAAATCCATTTCGATATCGAATTCCATATCAATTTCGAAATCCATTTCGAATTCGAAATCCATTTCGATATCGAAATCCATATCGATATCGAAATCCATATCGAATTCGAAATCCATCTCGATATCGAAATCCATATCGAATTCGAAGTCCATTTCGGTATCTAAATCCATACCGAAATCCATTTCGATTTCGAAAATCATATAAATTTCGAAATCCATTTCGAATTCGAAATCCATATCGATGTCGAAATCCATATCGAATTCGCAATCCATTTCGATATCGAAATCCATTTCGATTTCGAAATCCATTTCGGTATCGAAATCCATACCGAAATCCATTTCGATATCGAATTCCATATCAATTTCGAAATCCATTTCGAATTCGAAATCCATATCGAATTCGAAATAAATATCGATATCGCAATCCATATCGAATTCGAAATCCATTTCGATATCGAAATCCATTTCGATTTCGAAATCCATAAAGAAATCCATTTTGATATCGAAATCCATTTCGATATCGAATTCCATATCAATTTCGAAATCCATTTCGAATTCGAAATCCATTTCGATATCGAAATCCATATCGATATCGAAATCCATATCGAATTCGAAATCCATATCGATATCGAAATCCATTTTGATTTCGAAATCCATATCGAAATACATTTCGATATCGAATTCCATATCAATTTCGAAATCCATTTCGAATTCGAAATCCATATCGATATCGAAATCCATATCGATATAGAAATCCATGTCGAATTCGAAATCCATTTCGATATCGAAATCCATTTCGATTTCGAAATCCATTTCGGTATCGAAATCCATACCGAAATCCATTTCGATTTCGAAAATCATATAGAAATCCATTTCGATATCGAATTCCATATAAATTTCGAAATCCATTTCGGTATCGAAATCCATACCGAAATCCATTTTGATATCGAATTCCATATCAATTTCGAAATACATTTCGAATTCGAAATCCATATCGAATTCGAAATAAATATCGAATTCGAAATCCATTTCGATATCCATTTCGAATTCGAAATCCATAAAGAAATCCATTTTGATATCGAATTCCATATCGAATTCGAAATCCATTTCGAATTCGAAATCCATTTCGATATCGCAATCCATATCGAATTCGAAATGGATTTCGATATCAAAATCCATTTCGATATCGAAATCGATTTCGAATTCGAAATCCATTTCGATATCGAATTCCATATCAATTTAGAAATCCATTTCGAATTCGAAATCCATATCGAATTCGAAATAAATATCGATATCGAAATCCATTTCGAATTCGAAATCCATTTCGATATCGAAATCCATTTCGATATCGAAATCCGTTTCGATTTCGAAATCCATTTCGATATCGAAATCCGTTTCGATTTCGAAATCCATATCGAAATACATTTCGATATCGAATTCCATATCAATTTCGAAATCCATTTCGAATTCGAAATCCATATCGATATCGAAATCCATATCGATATCGAAATCCATATCGAATTCGAAATCCATTTCGATATCGAAATCCATTTCGATTTCGAAATCCATAAAAGAAATCCATTTCGATATCGAATTCCATATAAATTTCGAAATCCATTTCGAATTCGAAATCCATTTCGATATCGAAATCCATATCGAATTCGAAATGGATTTCGATATCAAAATCCATTTCGATATCGAAATCGATTTCGAATTCGAAATCCATTTCGATATCGAAATCCATTTCGGTATCGAAATCCATACCGAAATCGATAATATTTCGATATGGATTTCGAAATCAAAATGGATTTCGATATCGATATGGATTTCGAATTCGATATGGATTTCGATATCGATATGGATTTCGATATCGAAATGGATTTCGAATTCGAAATGGATTTCGAAATTGATATGGAATTCGATATCGAAATGGATTTCGATATCAAAATGGATTTCTTTATGGATTTCGAAATCGAAATGGATTTCGATATCGAAATGGATTTCGAATTCGATATGGATTGCGATATCGATATTTATTTCGAATTCGATATGGATTTCGAATTCGAAATGGATTTCGAAATTGATATGGAATTCGATATCGAAATGGATTTCGGTATGGATTTCGATACCGAAATGGATTTCGAAATCGAAATGGATTTCGATATCGAAATGGATTTCGAATTCGATATGGATTTCGACATCGATATGGATTTCGAATTCGAAATGGATTTCGAAATTTATATGATTTTCGAAATCGAAATGGATTTCGGTATGGATTTAGATACCGAAATGGACTTCGAATTCGATATGGATTTCGATATCGATATGGATTTCGAATTCGATATGGATTTCGATATCGATATGGATTTCGATATCGAAATGGATTTCGAATTCGAAATGGATTTCGAAATTGATATGGAATTCGATATCGAAATGGATTTCGAATTCGAAATGGATTTCGAAATTCATATGGAATTCGATATCGAAATGGATTTCGGTATGGATTTCGATACCGAAATGGATTTCGAATTCGAAATGGATTTCGATATCGATATGGATTTCGAATTCGAAATGGATTTCGAAATTGATATGGGATTCGATATCGAAATGGATTTCGATACCGAAATGGATTTCGAAATCGAAATGGATTTCGATATCGAAATGGATTTCGATATCGAAATGGATTTCGAATTCGATATGGATTTCGATATCGAAATGGATTTCGAAATTGATATGGAATTCGATATCGAAATGTATTTCGATATGGATTTCGAAATCGAAATGGATTTCGATATCGAAATGGATCTCGATATCGAAATGGATTTCGAATTCGATATGGATTTCGAATTCGAAATGGATTTCGAAATTGATATGGAATTCGATATCGAAATAGATTTCGATATTGATTTCGAAATCGAAATGGATTTCGAATTCGAAATGGATTTCGAATTCGAAATGGATTTTGATATCGAAATGGATTTCGAATTCGAAATGGATTTCGATATCGAAATGGATTTTGATAACGAAATATATTTTGATATCGAAATGGATTTCGAATTCGAAATGGATTTCGAAATTTATATGGAATTCGATTTTGAAATGGATTTCTTTATGGATTTCGAAATCGAAATGGATTTCGATATCGAAATGGATTTTGAATTCGACATGGATTTCGATATCGATATAGATTTCGATATCGATATGAATTTCGAATTCGAAATGGATTTCGAATTTGATATGGAATTCGATATGGATTTCGAAATCAAAATGGATTTCGAAATCGAAATGGATTTCGATATCGAAATGGATTTCGAATTCGAAATGGATTTCGAAATTGATATGGAATTCGATATCGAAATGGATTTCGAATTCAAAATGGATTTCGAATTCGAAATGGATTTCGATATCGAAATGGATTTTGATATCGAAATCCATTTCGGATTCGATATGGATTTCGATATCGAAATGGATTTCGAATTCGAAATGGATTTCGAAATTTATATGGAATTCGATATCGAAATGGATTTCGATATCGATATGGATTTCGAATTCGAAATGGATTTCGAAATTGATATGGAATTCGATATCGAAATGTATTTCGATATGGATTTCGAAATCGAAACGGATTTCGATATCGAAATGGATTTCGAAATCGAAACGGATTTCGATATCGAAATGGATTTCAAAATCGAAATGGATTTCGATATCGAAATGGATTTCGATATCGAAATGGATTTCGATATCGAAATGGATTTCGATATCGAAATGGATTTCGAATTCGAAATGGATTTCGATATCGATATTTATTTCGAATTCGATATGGATTTCGAATTCGAAATGGATTTCTAAATTGATATGGAATTCGATATCGAAATGGATTTCGAATTCGAAATCGATTTCGATATCGAAATGGATTTTGATATCGAAATCCATTTCGAATTCGATATGGATTGCGATATCGAAATGGATTTCGAATTCGAAATGGATTTCGAATTCGATATGGAATTCGATATCAAAATGGATTTCTTTATGGATTTCGAATTCGAAATGGATATCGAAATGGATTTCGAATTCGATATTTATTTCGAATTCGATATGGATTTCGAATTCGAAATGTATTTCGAAATTGATATGGAATTCGATATCAAAATGGATTTCGGTATGGATTTCGATACCGAAATGGATTTCGATATCGAAATGGATTTCGAATTCGAAATCGATTTCGATATCGAAATGGATTTTGATATCGAAATCCATTTCGAATTCGATATGGATTTCGATATCGAAATGGATTTCGAATTCGAAATGGATTTCGAAATTTATATGGAATTCGATATCGAAATGGATTTCTTTATGGATTTCGAAATCGAAATGGATTTCGATATCGAAATCCGTTTCGATTTCGAAATCCATTTCGATATCGAAATCCGTTTCGATTTCGAAATCCATATCGAAATACATTTCGATATCGAATTCCATATCAATTTCGAAATCCATTTCGAATTCGAAATCCATATCGATATCGAAATCCATATCGATATCGAAATCCATATCGAATTCGAAATCCATTTCGATATCGAAATCCATTTCGATTTCGAAATCCATAAAGAAATCCATTTCGATATCGAATTCCATATAAATTTCGAAATCCATTTCGAATTCGAAATCCATTTCGATATCGAAATCCATATCGAATTCGAAATGGATTTCGATATCAAAATCCATTTCGATATCGAAATCGATTTCGAATTCGAAATCCATTTCGATATCGAAATCCATTTCGGTATCGAAATCCATACCGAAATCCATTTTGATATCGAATTCCATATCAATTTCGAAATACATTTCGAATTCGAAATCCATATCGAATTCGAAATAAATATCGAATTCGAAATCCATTTCGATATCCATTTCGAATTCGAAATCCATAAAGAAATCCATTTTGATATCGAATTCCATATCGAATTCGAAATCCATTTCGAATTCGAAATCCATTTCGATATCGCAATCCATATCGAATTCGAAATGGATTTCGATATCAAAATCCATTTCGATATCGAAATCGATTTCGAATTCGAAATCCATTTCGATATCGAATTCCATATCAATTTAGAAATCCATTTCGAATTCGAAATCCATATCGAATTCGAAATAAATATCGATATCGAAATCCATTTCGAATTCGAAATCCATTTCGATATCGAAATCCATTTCGATATCGAAATCCATTTCGATATCGAAATCCATTTCGATATCGAAATCCATTTCGATTTTGAAATCCATTTCGATATCGAAATCCGTTTCGATTTCGAAATCCATTTCGATATCGAAATCCGTTTCGATTTCGAAATCCATATCGAAATACATTTCGATATCGAATTCCATATCAATTTCGAAATCCATTTCGAATTCGAAATCCATATCGATATCGAAATCCATATCGATATCGAAATCCATATCGAATTCGAAATCCATTTCGATATCGAAATCCATTTCGATTTCGAAATCCATAAAGAAATCCATTTCGATATCGAATTCCATATAAATTTCGAAATCCATTTCGAATTCGAAATCCATTTCGATATCGAAATCCATATCGAATCCGAAATGGATTTCGATATCAAAATCCATTTCGATATCGAAATCCATTTCGAATTCGAAATCCATTTTGAATTCGAAATCCATTTCGATATCGAATTCCATATCAATTTCGAAATCCATTTCGAATTCGAAATCCATTTCGATATCGAAATCCATTTCGATTTCGAAATCCATTTTGATTTCGAAATCCATATCGAATTCCATATCAATTTCGAAATCCATTTCGAATTCGAAATTCATATCGATATCGAAATCCATATCGATATCGAAATCCATGTCGAATTCAAAATCCATTTCGATATCGAAATCCATTTCGATTTCGAAATCCATAAAGAAATCCATTTCAAAATCGAATTCCATATAAATTTCGAAATCCATTTCGAATTCGAAATCCATTTCGATATCAAAATATATTTCGTTATCAAAATCCATTTCGATATCGAAATCCATTTCGAATTCGAAATCCATTTCGATATCAAAATCCATTTCGAATTCGAAATCCATTTCGAATTCGAAATCCATTTCGATTTCGAAATCAATATCGAAATCTATTTCGATATCGAATTCCATATCAATTTCGAAATCCATTTCGAATTCGAAATCCATATCGAATTCGAAATCCATTTCGATATCGAGATCCATTTCGATATCGAAATCCATTTCGATTTCGAAATCCATATCGAAATACATTTCGATATCGAATTCCATATCAATTTCGAATTCCATTTCGATATCGAAATCCATATCGAATTCGAAATCCATTTCGATATCGAAATCCATTTCGATATCGAAATCCATTTCGATTTCGAAATCCATTTCGGTATCGAAATCCATTTCGATATCGAATCCCATATCAATTTCGAAATCCATTTCGAATTCGAAATCCATATCGATATCGAAATCCATTTCGAATTCGAAATCCATTTCGGTATCGAAATCCATACCGAAATCCATTTCGATATCGAATTCCATATGAATTTCGAAATCCATTTCGAATTCGAAATCCATTTCGATATCGAATTCCATATCAATTTCGAAATCCATTTCGAATTCGAAATCCATTTCGATATCGAAATCCATATCGATATCGAAATCCATATCGAATTCGAAATCCATATCGATATCGAAATCCATATCGAATTCGAAGTCCATTTCGGTATCTAAATCCATACCGAAATCCATTTCGATTTCGAAAATCATATAAATTTCGAAATCCATTTCGAATTCGAAATCCATATCGATGTCGAAATCCATATCGAATTCGAAATCCATTTCGATATCGAAATCCATTTCGATTTCGAAATCCATTTCGGTATCGAAATCCATACCGAAATCCATTTCGATATCGAATTCCATATCAATTTCGAAATCCATTTCGAATTCGAAATCCATATCGAATTCGAAATAAATATCGATATCGCAATCCATATCGAATTCGAAATCCATTTCGATATCGAAATCCATTTCGATTTCGAAATCCATAAAGAAATCCATTTTGATATCGAAATCCATTTCGATATCGAATTCCATATCAATTTCGAAATCCATTTCGAATTCGAAATCCATTTCGATATCGAAATCCATATCGATATCGAAATCCATATCGAATTCGAAATCCATATCGATATCGAAATCCATTTTGATTTCGAAATCCATATCGAAATACATTTCGATATCGAATTCCATATCAATTTCGAAATCCATTTCGAATTCGAAATCCATATCGATATCGAAATCCATATCGATATAGAAATCCATGTCGAATTCGAAATCCATTTCGATATCGAAATCCATTTCGATTTCGAAATCCATTTCGGTATCGAAATCCATACCGAAATCCATTTCGATTTCGAAAATCATATAGAAATCCATTTCGATATCGAATTCCATATAAATTTCGAAATCCATTTCGAATTCGAAATCCATATCGATGTCGAAATCCATATCGAATTCGAAATCCATTTCGATATCGAAATCCATTTCGATTTCGAAATCCATTTCGGTATCGAAATCCATACCGAAATCCATTTCGATATCGAATTCCATATCAATTTCGAAATCCATTTCGAATTCGAAATCCATATCGAATTCGAAATAAATATCGATATCGAAATCCATATCGAATTCGAAATCCATTTCGATATCCATTTCGATTTCGAAATCCATAAAGAAATCCATTTTGATATCGAATTCCATATCGAATTCGAAATCCATTTCGAATTCGAAATCCATTTCGATATCGCAATCCATTTCGAATTCGAAATGGATTTCGATATCAAAATCCATTTCGATATCGAAATCGATTTCGAATTCGAAATCCATTTCGATATCGAAATCCATTTCGGTATCGAAATCCATACCGAAATCCATTTCGATTTCGAAAATCATATAGAAATCCATTTCGATATCGAATTCCATATAAATTTCGAAATCCATTTCGAATTCGAAATCCATATCGATGTCGAAATCCATATCGATTCAAATCCATATCGAATTCGAAATCCATTTCGATATCGAAATCCATTTCGATTTCGAAATCCATTTCGGTATCGAAATCCATACCGAAATCCATTTCGATATCGAATTCCATATCAATTTCGAAATCCATTTCGAATTCGAAATCCATATCGAATATCGAAATCCATATCGAATATCGAAATCCATTTTGATTTCGAAATCCATATCGAAATCCATTTCGATATCGAATTCCATATCAATTTCGAAATCCATTTCGAATTCGAAATCCATATCGATATCGAAATCGAAATCCATATCGATATAAATCCATGTCGAATTCGAAATCCATTTCGATATCGAAATCCATATCGATATCGAATCGAAATCCATATCGAATTCGAAATCCATATCGATATCGAAATCCATATCGAATTCGAAATCCCTTTGATTTCGAAATCCATATCGAAATCCATTTCGATATCGAATTCCATTTCGAATTCGAAATCCATTTCGAATTTCGAAATCCATTTCGATATCGAAATCCATATCGATATCGAAATCCATATCGAAATCGAAATCCATATCGATATCGAAATCCATATCGATATCGAAATCCATTTTGATTTCGAAATCATATCGAAAATACATTTCGATATCGAATTCCATATCAATTTCGAAATCCATTTCGAATTCGAAATCCATTTCGATATCGAAATCCATATCGATATCGAAATCCATGTCGAATTCGAAATCCATTTCGATATCGAAATCCATTTCGATTTCGAAATCCATTTCGATTTCGAAATCCATTTCGATTTCGAAATCCATTTCGATATTCGAAATCCATATCGATTCGAAATCCATTTCGATTTCAAATCGATATCGAAATCCATATTTCGATATCGAATTCCATATGAAATCATTTCGAAATCCATTTCGAAAACCATTAAATCGAAATATCGATTTCGAAATCCATTTCGATTTCGAAATCCATTTCGAAATCCATATTCATTTCGATATCGAATTCCATATCAATTTCGAAATCCATTTCGAATTCGAAATCCATATCGAATTCGAAATAAATATCGATAAAATCCATATCGAATTCGAAATCCATTTCGATATCCATTTCGATTTCGAAATCCATAAAGAAATCCATTTTGATATCGAATTCCATATCGAATTCGAAATCCATTTCGAATTCGAAATCCATTTCGATATCGCAATCGAGAATTCGAAATGGATTTCGATATCAAAATCCATTTCGATATCGAAATCGATTTCGAATTCGAAATCCATTTCGATATCGAAATCCATTTCGGTATCGAAATCCATACCGAAATCCATTTCGATTTCGAAAATCATATAGAAATCCATTTCGATATCGAATTCCATATAAATTTCGAAATCCATTTCGAATTCGAAATCCATATCGATGTCGAAATCCATATCGAATTCGAAATCCATTTCGATATCGAAATCCATTTCGATTTCGAAATCAATTTCGGTATCGAAATCCATACCGAAATCCATTTCGATATCGAATTCCATATCAATTTCGAAATACATTTCGAATTCGAAATCCATATCGAATTCGAAATAAATATCGATATCGAAATCCATATCGAATTCGAAATCCATTTCGATATCCATTTCGATTTCGAAATCCATAAAGAAATCCATTTTGATATCGAATTCCATATCGAATTCGAAATCCATTTCGAATTCGAAATCCATATCGATATCGAAATCCATATCGATATAGAAATCCATGTCGAATTCGAAATCCATTTCGATATCGAAATCCATTTCGATTTCGAAATCCATTTCGGTATCGAAATCCATACCGAAATCCATTTCGATTTCGAAAATCATATAGAAATCCATTTCGATATCGAATTCCATATAAATTTCGAAATCCATTTCGAATTCGAAATCCATATCGATGTCGAAATCCATATCGAATTCGAAATCCATTTCGATATCGAAATCCATTTCGATTTCGAAATCCATTTCGGTATCGAAATCCATACCGAAATCCATTTCGATATCGAATTCCATATCAATTTCGAAATCCATTTCGAATTCGAAATCCATATCGAATTCGAAATAAATATCGATATCGAAATCCATATCGAATTCGAAATCCATTTCGATATCCATTTCGATTTCGAAATCCATAAAGAAATCCATTTTGATATCGAATTCCATATCGAATTCGAAATCCATTTCGAATTCGAAATCCATTTCGATATCGCAATCCATATCGAATTCGAAATGGATTTCGATATCAAAATCCATTTCGATATCGAAATCGATTTCGAATTCGAAATCCATTTCGATATCGAAATCCATTTCGGTATCGAAATCCATACCGAAATCCATTTTCGATTTCGAAAATCATATAGAAATCCATTTCGATATCGAATTCCATATAAATTTCGAAATCCATTTCGAATTCGAAATCCATATCGATGTCGAAATCCATATCGAATTCGAAATCCATTTCGATATCGAAATCCATTTCGATTTCGAAATCCATTTCGGTATCGAAATCCATACCGAAATCCATTTCGATATCGAATTCCATATCAATTTCGAAATCCATTTCGAATTCGAAATCCATATCGAATTCGAAATAAATATCGATATCGAAATCCATATCGAATTCGAAATCCATTTCGATATCCATTTCGATTTCGAAATCCATAAAGAAATCCATTTTGATATCGAATTCCATATCGAATTCGAAATCCATTTCGAATTCGAAATCCATATCGAATTCGAAATAAATATCGATATCGAAATCCATATCGAATTCGAAATCCATTTCGATATCCATTTCGATTTCGAAATCCATAAAGAAATCCATTTTGATATCGAATTCCATATCGAATTCGAAATCCATTTCGAATTCGAAATCCATTTCGATATCGCAATCCATATCGAATTCGAAATGGATTTCGATATCAAAATCCATTTCGATATCGAAATCGATTTCGAATTCGAAATCCATTTCGATATCGAATTCCATATCAATTTCGAAATCCATTTCGAATTCGAAATCCATATCGAATTCGAAATAAATATCGATATCGAAATCAATTTCGAATTCGAAATCCATTTCGATATCGAAATCCATTTCGATATCGAAATCCATTTCGATATCGAATTCCATTTCGATATCGAAATCCATTTCGATTTTGAAATCCATTTCGATATCGAAATCCGTTTCGATTTCGAAATCCATATCGAAATACATTTCGATATCGAATTCCATATCAATTTCGAAATCCATATCGATATCGAAATCCATATCGAATTCCATATCAATTTCGAAATCCATTTCGAATTCGAAATCCATATCGATATCGAAATCCATATCGATATCGAAATCCATGTCGAATTCGAAATCCATTTCGATATCGAAATCCATTTCGATTTCGAAATCCATAAAGAAATCCATTTCGAAATCGAATTCCATATTAATTTCGAAATCCATTTCGAATTCGAAATCCATTTCGATATCAAAATATATTTCGATATCAAAATCCATTTCGATATCGAAATCCATTTCGATATCAAAATCCATTTCGAATTCGAAATCCATTTCGAATTCGAAATCCATTTCGATTTCGAAATCCATATCGAAATCCATTTCGATATCGAATTCCATATCAATTTCGAAATCCATTTCGAATTCGAAATCCATATCGATATCGACATCCATATCGATATCGAAATCCATGTCGAATTCGAAATCCATTTCGATTTCGAAATCCATATCGAAATCCATTTCGATATCGAATTCCATATCAATTTCGAAATCCATTTCGAATTCGAAATCCATATCGATATCGAAATCGATATCGATATCGAAATCCGTGTCGAATTCGAAATCCATTTCGATTTCGAAATCCATAAAGAAATCCATTTCGAAATCGAATTCCATATAAATTTCGAAATCCATTTCGAATTCGAAATCCATTTCGATATCAAAATATATTTCGATATCAAAATCCATTTCGATATCAAAATCCATTTCGAATTCGAAATCCATTTCGAATTCGAAATCCATTTCGAATACGAAATCCATTTCGAATTCGAAATCCATTTCGATATCAAAATCCATTTCGAATTCGAAATCCATTTCGAATTCGAAATCCATTTCGATTTCGAAATCCATATCGAAATCCATTTCGATATCGAATTCCATATCAATTTCGAAATCCATTTCGAATTCGAAATCCATATCGAATTCGAAATCCATATCGAATTCGAAATCCATTTTGATTTCGAAATCCATATCGAATTCCATATCAATTTCGAAATCCATTTCGAATTCGAAATCCATATCGATATCGAAATCCATATCGATATCGAAATCCATGTCGAATTCGAAATCCATTTCGATATCGAAATCCATTTCGATATCGAAATCCATTTCGATATCGAAATCCATTTCGATTTCGAAATCCATAAAGAAATCCATTTCGAAATCGAATTCCATAAAAATTTCGAAATCCATTTCGAAATCCATTTCGATATCAAAATATATTTCGATATCAAAATCCATTTCGATATCGAAATCCATTTCGAATTCGAAATCCATTTCGAATTCGAAATCCATTTCGATATCAAAATCCATTTCGAATTCGAAATCCATTTCGAATTCGAAATCCATTTCGATTTCGAAATCCATATCGAAATCCATTTCGATATCGAATTCCATATCAATTTCGAAATCGAAATGGATTTCGGTAGGGATTTCGATACCGAAATGGTTTTCGAAATCGAAATGGATTTCGATATCGAAATGGATTTCGAATTCGATATGGATTTCGATATCGATATGGATTTCGAATTCGATATGTATTTCGATATCGATATGGATTTCGATATCGAAATGGATTTCGAATTCGAAATGGATTTCGAAATTGATATGGAATTCGATATCGAAATGGATTTCGATATGGATTTCGAAATCGAAATGGATTTCGAATTCGACATGGATTTCGATATCGATATGGATGTCGATATCGATATGGATTTCGAATTCGAAATGGATTTCGAAATTGATATGGAATTCGATATCGAAATGTATTTCGATATGGATTTCGAAATCAAAATGGATTTCGAAATCGAAATGGATTTCGATATCGAAATGGATTTCGATATCGAAATGGATTTCGAATTCAAAATGGATTTCGATATCGATATTTATTTCGAATTCGATATGGATTTCGAATTCGAAATGGATTTCGAAATTGATATGGAATTCGATATCAAAATGGATTTCTTTATGGATTTCGATACCGAAATGGATTTCGAAATCGAAATGGATTTCGATATCGAAATGGATTTCGAATTCGATATGGATTTCGATATTGATATGGATTTCGAATTCGATATGGATTTCGATATCGATATGGATTTCGATATCGAAATGGATTTCGAATTCGAAATGGATTTCGATATCGAAATGGATTTTGATATCGAAATCCATTTCGAATTCGATATGGATTGCGATATCGAAATGGATTTCGAATTCGAAATGGATTTCGATATCGATATTTATTTCGAATTCGATATGGATTTCGAATTCGAAATGGATTTCGAAATTGATATCGAATTCGATATCGAAATGGATTTCGGTATGGATTTCGATACCGAAATGGATTTCGAAATCGAAATGGATTTCGATATCGAAATGGATTTCGAATTCGATATGGATTTCGACATCGTTATGGATTTCGAATTCGAAATGGATTTCGAAATTTATATTGAATTCGATATCGAAATGGATTTCTATATGATTTTCGAAATCGAAATGGATTTCGGTATGGATTTCGATACCGAAATGGATTTCGAAATCGAAATGGATTTCGATATCGAAATGGATTTCGAATTCGATATGGATTTCGATATCGATATGGATTTCGAATTCGATATGGATTTCGATATCGATATGGATTTCGATATCGAAATGGATTTCGAATTCGAAATGGATTTCGATATCGAAATGGATTTTGATATCGAAATCCATTTCGAATTCGATATGGATTTCGAATACGAAATGGATTTCGAAATTGATATGGAATTCGATATCGAAATGGATTTCGATATGGATTTCGATATCGAAATGGATTTCGAATTCGAAATGGATTTCGATATCGAAATGGATTTTGATATCGAAATCCATTTCGAATTCGATATGGATTTCGAAATTGATATGGAATTCGATATCAAAATGGATTTCGGTATGGATTTCGATACCGAAATGGATTTCGAAATCGAAATGGATTTCGATATCGAAATGGATTTCGAATTCGATATGGATTTCGAATTCGATATGGATTTCGAATTCGAAATGGATTTCGAAATTGATATGGGATTCGATATCGAAATGGATTTCGATACCGAAATGGATTTCGATATCGAAATGGATTTCGATATCGAAATGGATCTCGAATTCGATATGGATTTCGATATCGAAATGGATTTCGAAATTGATATGGAATTCGATATCGAAATGTATATCGATATGGATTTCGAAATCGAAATGGATTTCGAATTCGATATGGATTTCGAATTCGAAATGGATTTCGAAATTGTTATGGAATTCGATATCGAAATGGATTTCGATATGGATTTCGAAATCGAAATGGATTTTGATATCGAAATGGATTTCGAATTCGAAATGGATTTCGAATTCGAAATGGATTTCGAATTCGAAATGGATTTCGATATCGAAATGGATTTCGAATTCGAAATGGATTTCGATATCGATATTTATTTCGACTTCGATATGGATTTCGAATTCGAAATGGATTTCGAAATTGATATGGAATTCGATATCAAAATGGATTTCTTTATGGATTTCGAAATCGAAATGGATTTCGATATCGAAATGGATTTCGGTATGGATTTCGATACCGAAATGGATTTCGAAATCGAAATGGATTTTATTATCGAAATGGATTTCGAATTCGATATGGATTTCGACATCGATATGGATTTCGAATTCGAAATGGATTTCGAAATTTATATGGAATTCGATATCGAAATGGATTTCTATATGATTTTCGAAATCGAAATGGATTTCGGTATGGATTTCGATACCGAAATGGATATCGAAATCGAAATGGATTTCGATATCGAAATGGATTTCGAATTCGATATGGATTTCGATATCGATATGGATTTCGAATTCGATATGGATTTCGATATCGATATGGATTTCGATATCGATATGGATTTCGAATTCGATATGGATTTCGAAATCGAAATGGATTTCGATATCGAAATGGATTTCGAATTCGAAATGGATTTTGATATCGAAATGGATTTTGATATCGAAATCCATTTCGAATTCGATATGGATTTCGAATTCGAAATGGATTTCGAAATTCATATGGAATTCGATATCGAAATGGATTTCGATATGGATTTCGATACCGAAATGGATTTCGAAATCGAAATGGATTTCGATATCGAAATGGATTTCGAATTCGATATGGATTTCGAATTCGAAATGGATTTCGAAATTGATATGGGATTCGATATCGAAATGGATTTCGATACCGAAATGGATTTCGAAATCGAAATGGATTTCGAAATCGAAATGGATTTCGATATCGAAATGGATTTCCATACCGAAATCCATTTCGATATCGAATTCCATATCAATTTCGAAATCCATTTCGAATTCGGAATCCATTTCGATATCGAAATCCATTTCGATTTCCAAATCCATATCGAAATACATTTCGATATCGAATTCCATATCAATTTCGAAATCCATTTCGAATTCGAAATCCATATCGATATCGAAATCCATATCGAATTCGAAATCCATTTCGATATCGAAATCCATTTCGATTTCGAAATCCATAAAGAAATCCATTTCGATATCGAATTCCATATCATTCCATATCCATTTCGAATTCGAAATCCATTTCGATATCGAAATCCATTTCGATTTCGAAATCCATATCGAAATCCATTTCGATATCGAATTCCATATCAATTTCGAAATCCATTTCGAATTCGAAATCCATTTCGATATCGAAATCCATTTCGATTTCGATCGAAATCCATTTTGATTTCGAAATCCATTTCGGTATCGAAATCCATACCGAAATCCATTTCGATATCGAATTCCATATCAATTTTGAAATCCATTTCGAATTCGGAATCCATTTCGATATCGAAATCCATTTCGATTTCCAAATCCATATCGAAATACATTTCGATATCGAATTCCATATCAATTTCGAAATCCATTTCGAATTCGAAATCCATATCAATTTCGAAATCCATTTCGAATTCGAAATCCATTTCGATATCGAAATCCATTTCGATATCGAATTCCATATCAATTTCGAAATCCATTTCGAATTCGAAATGGATTTCGATATCGAAATGGATTTTGATATCGAAATGGATTTTGATATCGAAATCCAGTTGGAATTCGATATGGATTTCGATATCGAAATGGATTTCGAATTCGAAATGGATTTCGAAATTTATATGGAATTCGATTTCGAAATGGATTTCTTTATGGATTTCGAAATCGAAATGGATTTCGAATTCGACATGGATTTCGATATCGATATGGATTTCGATATCGATATTTATTTCGAATTCGATATGGATTTCGAATTCGAAATGGATTTCGAAATTGATATGGAATTCGATATCAAAATGAATTTCTTTATGGATTTCGAAATCGAAATGGATTTCGATATCGAAATGGATTTCGAATTCGATATGGATTGCGATATCGATATTTATTTTGAATTCGATATGGATTTCGAATTCGAAATGGATTTCGAAATTGATATGGAATTCGATATCGAAATGGATTTCGGTATGGATTTCGATACCGAAATGGATTTCGAAATCGAAATGGATTTTGATATCGAAATGGATTTCGAATTCGATATGGATTTCGACATTGATATGGATTTCGAATTCGAAATGGATTTCGAAATTTATATGGAATTCGATATCGAAATGGATTTCTATATGATTTTCGAAATCCAAATGGATTTCGGTATGGATTTCGATACCGAAATGGATTTCGAAATCGAAATGGATTTCGATATCGAAATGGATTTCGAATTCGATATGGATTTCGATATCGATATGGATTTCGAATTCGATATGGATTTCGATATCGATATGGATTTCGATATCGAAATGGATTTCGAATTCGAAATGGATTTCGAAATTGATATGGAATTCGATATCGAAATGGATTTCGATATGGATTTCGAAATCGAAATGGATTTCGATATCGAAATGGATTTCGAATTCGAAATGGATTTCGATATCGAAATGGATTTTGATATCGAAATCCATTTCGAATTCGATATTTATTTCGAATTCGAAATGGATTTCGAAATTCATATGGAATTCGATATCGAAATGGATTTCGATATGGATTTCGATACCGAAATGGATTTCGAAATCGAAATGGATTTCGATATCGAAATGGATTTCGAATTCGATATGGATTTCGAATTCGAAATGGATTTCGAAATTGATATGGGATTCGATATCGAAATGGATTTCGAAATCGAAATGGCTTTCGAAATCGAAATGGATTTCGATATCGAAATGGATTTCGATATCGAAATGAATTTCGAATTCGATATGGATTTCGATATCGAAATGGATTTCGAAATTGATATGGAATTCGATATCGAAATGTATTTCGATATGGATTTCGAAATCGAAATGGATTTCGATATCGAAATGGATCTCGATATCGAAATGGATTTCGAATTCGATATGGATTTCGAATTCGAAATGGATTTCGAAATTGATATGGAATTCGATATCGAAATGGATTTCGATATGGATTTCGAAATCGAAATGGATTTCGAATTCGAAATGGATTTCGAATTCGAAATGGATTTTGATATCGAAATAGATTTCGAATTCGAAATGGATTTCGAATTCGAAATGGATTTCGAATTCGAAATGGATTTCGATATCGAAATGGATTTTGATATCGAAATAGATTTCGAATTCGAAATCCATTTCGATATCGAAATCCATATCAATTTCGAAATCCATTTCGAATTCGAAATCTATTTCGATTTCGAACTCCATTTCGACATCGAAATCCATTTCGAATTCGAAATCCATTTCGAATTCGAAATCCATTTCGAATTCGAAATCTATTTCGATTTCGAACTCCATTTCGACATCGAAATCCATTTCGATTTCGAAATCCATATCGAAATCCATTTCGATATCGAATTCCATATCAATTTCGAAATCCATTTCGAATTCGAAATCCATATCGAATTCGAAATCCATTTCGATATCGAGATCCATTTCGATATCGAAATCCATTTCGATTTCGAAATCCATATCGAAATACATTTCGATATCGAATTCCATATCAATTTCGAAATCCATTTCGATATCGAAATCCATATCGAATTCGAAATTCATTTCGATATCGAAATCCATTTCGATATCGAAATCCATTTCGATTTCGAAATCCATTTCGATTTCGAAATCCATTTCGATTTCGAAATCCATTTCGATATCGAATCCCATATCAATTTCGAAATCCATTTCGAATTCGAAATCCATATCGAATTCGAAATCCATTTCGATATCGAAATCCATTTCGATTTCGAAATCCATTTCGGTATCGAAATCCATATCGAAATCCATTTCGATATCGAATTCCATATGAATTTCGAAATCCATTTCGAATTCGAAATAAATATCGAATTCGAAATGGATTTCGATATCAAAATCCATTTCGATATCGAAATCCATTTCGAATTCGAAATCCATTTCGATATCGAAATCCATTTCGATTTCGAAATCCATATCGAAATCCATTTCGATATCGAATTCCATATCAATTTCGAAATCCATTTCGAATTCGAAATCCATTTCGATATCGAAATCCATATCGATATCGAAATCCATATCGAATTCGAAATCCATATCGATATCGAAATCCATATCGAATTCGAAATCCATTTCGATATCGAAATCCATTTCGATTTCGAAATCCATTTCGGTATCGAAATCCATACCGAAATCCATTTGGATTTCGAAAATCATATAGAAATCCATTTCGATATCGAATTCCATATAAATTTCGAAATCCATTTCGAATTCGAAATCCATATCAATGTCGAAATCCATATCGAATTCGAAATCCATTTCGATATCAAAATCCATTTCGATTTCGAAATCCATTTCGGTATCGAAATCCATACCGAAATCCATTTCGATATCGAATTCCATATCAATTTCGAAATCCATTTCGAATTCGAAATCCATATCGAATTCAAAATAAATATCGATATCGCAATCCATATCGAATTCGAAATCCATTTCGATATCGAAATCCATTTCGATTTCGAAATCCATAAAGAAATTCATTTTGATATCGAATTCCATATCAATTTCGAAATCCATTTCGAATTCGAAATCCATATCGAATTCGAAATAAATATCGATATCGAAATCCATATCGATATCGAAATCCATGTCGAATTCGAAATCCATTTCGATTTCGAAATCCATAAAGAAATCCATTTCGAAATCGAATTCCATATAAATTTCGAAATCCATTTCGAATTCGAAATCCATTTCGATATCGAAATCCATATCGAATTCCAACTGGATTTCGATATCAAAATCCATTTCGATATCAAAATCCATTTCGATATCGAAATCCATTTCGAATTCGAAATGGATTTCGAAATTGATATGGAATTCGATATCGAAATGGATTTCGATATCGAAATGGATTTCGAATTCGAAATGGATTTCGAAATCGATATGGATTTCGAATTCGAAATGTATTTCGATATGGATTTGGAAATCGAAATGGATTTCGATATCGAAATGTATTTCGATATGGATTTGGAAATCGAAATGGATTTCGATATCGAAATGGATTCCGAATTCGAAATGGATTTCAAAATTGATATGGAATTCGATATCGAAATGGATTTCGGTATGGATTTCGATACCGAAATGGATTTCGAAATCAAAATGGATTTCGAAATCGAAATGGATTTCGATATCGAAATGGATTTCGAATTCGAAATGGATTTCGAAATTGATATGGAATTCGATATCGAAATGGATTTCGATATGGATTTCGAAATCGAAATGGATTTCGATATCGAAATGGATTTCGAATTCGAAATGGATATGGAATGATATGGAATTCGATATCGAAATGGATTTCTTTATGGATTTCGAAATCGAAATGGATTTCGATATCGAAATGGATTTCGAATTCGATATGGATTTCGATATCGATATGGATTTCGAATTCGAAATGGATTTCGAAATTGATATGGAATTCGATATCGAAATGTATTTCGATATGGATTTGGAAATCGAAATGGATTTCGATATCGAAATGGATTCCGAATTCGAAATGGATTTCGAAATTGATATGGAATTCGATATCGAAATGGATTTCGGTATGGATTTCGAAATCGAAATGGATTTTGATATCGAAATGGATTTCGAATTCGAATTCGAAATCCATTTCGATTTCGAAATCCATAAAGAAATCCATTTCGAAATCGAATTCCATATAAATTTCGAAATCCATTTCGATATCGAAATCCATATCGAATTCCAACTGGATTTCGATATCAAAATCCATTTCGATATCAAAATCCATTTCGATATCGAAATCCATTTCGAATTCGAAATCCATTTCGATATCAAAATCCATTTCGATTTCGAAATCCATATCGAAATCCATTTCGATATCGAATTCCATATCAATTTCGAAATCCATTTCGAATTCGAAATCCATATCGAATTCGAAATCCATTTCGATTTCGAAATCCATATCGAATTCGAAATCCATTTCGATTTCGAAATCCATATGGAAATACATTTCGATATCGAATTCCATATCAATTTCGAAATCCATTTCGATATCGAAATCCATATCGAATTCGAGATCCATTTCGATATCGAAATCCATTTCGATATCGAAATCCATTTCGGTATCGAAATCCATTTCGATATCGAATCCCATATCAATTTCGAAATCCATTTCGAATTCGAAATCCATATCGAATTCAAAATAAATATCGATATCGCAATCCATATCGAATTCGAAATCCATTTCGATATCGAAATCCATTTCGATTTCGAAATCCATAAAGAAATCCATTTTGATATCGAATTCCATATCAATTTCGAAATCCATTTCGAATTCGAAATCCATATCGAAGTCGAAATAAATATCGATATCGAAATCCATTTCGAATTCGAAATCCATTTCGATATCGAAATCCATTTCGATATCGAAATCCATTTCGATATCGAAATCCATTTCGATTTCGAAATCCATATCGAAATACATTTCGATATCGAATTCCATATCAATTTCGAAATCCATTTCGAATTCGAAATCCATATCGATATCGAAATCCATATCGATTTCGAAATCCATGTCGAATTCGAAATCCATTTCGATTTCGAAATCCATAAAGAAATCCATTTCGAAATCGAATTCCATATAAATTTCGAAATCCATTTCGATATCGAAATCCATATCGAATTCCAACTGGATTTCGATATCGAAATCCATTTCGAATTCGAAATCCATTTCGAATTCGAAATCCATTTCGATATCAAAATCCATTTCGATTTCGAAATCCATATCGAAATCCATTTCGATATCGAATTCCATATCAATTTCGAAATCCATTTCGAATTCGAAATCCATATCGAATTCGAAATCCATTTCGATTTCGAAATCCATATCGAAATACATTTCGATATCGAATTCCATATCAATTTCGAAATCCATTTCGAATTCGAAATCCATATCGATATCGAAATCCATATCGAATTCGAAATCCATTTCGATATCGAAATCCATTTCGATTTCGAAATCCATAAAGAAATCCATTTCGATATCGAATTCCATATCAATTTCGAAATCCATTTCGAATTCGGAATCCATTTCGATATCGAAATCCATTTCGATTTCCAAATCCATATCGAAATACATTTCGATATCGAATTCCATATCAATTTCGAAATCCATTTCGAATTCGAAATCCATATCGATATCGAAATCCATATCGAATTCGAAATCCATTTCGATATCGAAATCCATTTCGATTTCGAAATCCATAAAGAAATCCATTTCGATATCGAATTCCATATCATTCCATATCCATTTCGAATTCGAAATCCATTTCGATATCGAAATCCATTTCGATTTCGAAATCCATATCGAAATCCATTTCGATATCGAATTCCATATCAATTTCGAAATCCATTTCGAATTCGAAATCCATTTCGATATCGAAATCCATATCGATATCGAAATCCATATCGATTTCGAAATCCATTTCGGTATCGAAATCCATACCGAAATCCATTTCGATATCGAATTCCATATCAATTTCGAAATCCATTTCGAATTCGAAATCCATATCGAATTCAAAATAAATATCGATATCGCAATCCATATCGAATTCGAAATCCATTTCGATATCGAAATCCATTTCGATTTCGAAATCCATAAAGAAATTCATTTTGATATCGAATTCCATATCAATTTCGAAATCCATTTCGAATTCGAAATCCATATCGAATTCGAAATAAATATCGATATCGAAATCCATTTCGAATTCGAAATCCATTTCGATATCGAAATCCATTTCGATATCGAAATCCATTTCGATATCGAAATCCATTTCGATATCGAAATCCATTTCGATTTCGAAATCCATATCGAAATACATTTCGATATCGAATTCCATATCAATTTCGAAATCCATTTCGAATTCGAAATCCATATCGATATCGAAATCCATATCGATATCGAAATCCATGTCGAATTCGAAATCCATTTCGATTTCGAAATCCATAAAGAAATCCATTTCGAAATCGAATTCCATATAAATTTCGAAATCCATTTCGAATTCGAAATCCATTTCGATATCGAAATCCATATCGAATTCCAACTGGATTTCGATATCAAAATCCATTTCGATATCAAAATCCATTTCGATATCGAAATCCATTTCGAATTCGAAATGGATTTCGAAATTGATATGGAATTCGATATCGAAATGGATTTCGATATCGAAATGGATTTCGAATTCGAAATGGATTTCGAAATTGATATGGATTTCGAATTCGAAATGGATTTCGAAATTGATATGGAATTCGATATCGAAATGTATTTCGATATGGATTTGGAAATCGAAATGGATTTCGATATCGAAATGGATTCCGAATTCGAAATGGATTTCAAAATTGATATGGAATTCGATATCGAAATGGATTTCGGTATGGATTTCGATACCGAAATGGATTTCGAAATCAAAATGGATTTCGAAATCGAAATGGATTTCGATATCGAAATGGATTTCGAATTCGAAATGGATTTCGAAATTGATATGGAATTCGATATCGAAATGGATTTCGATATGGATTTCGAAATCGAAATGGATTTCGATATCGAAATGGATTTCGAATTCGAAATGGATATGGAATGATATGGAATTCGATATCGAAATGGATTTCTTTTATGGATTTCGAAATCGAAATGGATTTCGATATCGAAATGGATTTCGAATTCGATATGGATTTCGATATCGATATGGATTTCGAATTCGAAATGGATTTCGAAATTGATATGGAAATCGAAATGGATTTCGATATCGAAATGGATTCCGAATTCGAAATGGATTTCGAAATTGATATGGAATTCGATATCGAAATGGATTTCGGTATGGATTTCGATACCGAAATGGATTTCGAAATCGAAATGGATTTCGATATCGAAATGGATTTCGAATTCGATATGGATTTCGTTATCGATATGGATTTCGTTATCGATATGGATTTCGAATTCTAAATGGATTTCGAAATTTATGTGGAATTCGATATCGAAATAGATTTCTATATGATTTTCGAAAAAAAAAATCGAAATGGATTTCGATATCGAAATGGATTTCGAATTGGATATGGATTTCGACATCGATATGGATTTCGAATTCGAAATGGATTTCGAAATTGATATGGAATTCGATATCGAAATAGATTTCGATATGGATTTCGAAATGGATTTCGATATCGAAATGGATTTCGATATTGAAATGGATTTCGAATTCTATATGGATTTCGATATCGATATGGATTTCGATATCGAAATGGATTTCGAAATTGATATGGAATTCGATATCGAAATGAATTTCGATATCGAAATGGATTTCGATATCGAAATGGATTTCGAAATCGAAATGGATTTCGAATTCGAAATGGATTTCGAAATTGATATGGAATTCGATATCGAAATGGATTTCGATATGGATTTCGAAATCGAAATGGATTTCGATATCGAAATGGATTTCGAATTCGACATGGATTTCGATATCGATATGGATTTCGATATCGATATGGATTTCGAATTCGAAATGGATTTCGAAATTGATATGGAATTCGATATCGAAATGTATTTCGATATGGATTTCGAAATCTAAATGGATTTCGAAATCGAAATGGATTTCGATATCGAAATGGATTTCGATATCGAAATGGATTTCGATATCGATATTTATTTCAAATTCGATATGGATTTCGAATTCGAAATGGATTTCGAAATTGATATGGAATTCGATATCAAAATGGATTTCTTTATGGATTTCGATACCGAAATGGATTTCGAAATCGAAATGGATTTCGAAATCGAAATGGATTTCGATATCGAAATGGATTTCGAATTCGATATGGATTTCGATATTGATATGGATTTCGAATTCGATATGGATTTCGATATCGATATGGATTTCGATATCGAAATGGATTTCGAATTCGAAATGGATTTCGAAATTGATATGGAATTCGATATCGGAATGGATTTCGATATGGATTTCGAAATCGAAATGGATTTTGATATCGAAATCCATTTCGAATTCGATATGGATTTCGATATCGAAATGGATTTCGAATTCGAAATGGATTTCGATATCGATATTTATTTCGAATTCGATATGGATTTCGAATTCGAAATGGATTTCGAAATTGATATCGAATTCGATATCGAAATGGATTTCGGTATGGATTTCGATACCGAAATGGATTTCGAAATCGAAATGGATTTCGATATCGAAATGGATTTCGAAATATATATGGAATTCGATATCGAAATGGATTTCTATATGATTTTCGAAATCGAAATGGATTTCGGTATGGATTTCGATACCGAAATGGTTTTCGAAATCGAAATGGATTTCGAATTCGATATGGATTTCGATATCGATATGGATTTCGAATTCGATATGTATTTCGATATCGATATGGATTTCGATATCGAAATGGATTTCGAATTCGAAATGGATTTCGAAATTGATATGGAATTCGATATCGAAATGGATTTCGATATGGATTTCGAAATCGAAATTTATTTCGATATCGAAATGGATTTCGAATTCGACATGGATTTCGATATCGATATGGATTTCGATATCGATATGGATTTCGAATTCGATATGTATTTCGATATCGATATGGATTTCGATATCGAAATGGATTTCGAATTCGAAATGGATTTCGAAATTGATATGGAATTCGATATCGAAATGGATTTCTATATGATTTTCGAAATCGAAATGGATTTCGGTATGGATTTCGATACCGAAATGGTTTTCGAAATCGAAATGGATTTCGATATCGAAATGGATTTCGAATTCGATATGGATTTCGATATCGATATGGATTTCGAATTCGATATGTATTTCGATATCGATGTGGATTTCGATATCGAAATGGATTTCGAATTCGAAATGGATTTCGAAATTGATATGGAATTCGATATCGAAATGGATTTCGATATGGATTTCGAAATCGAAATGGATTTCGATATCGAAATGGATTTCGAATTCGACATGGATTTCGATATCGATATGGATTTCGATATCGAAATGGATTTCGAATTCGAAATGGATTTCGAAATTGATATGGAATTCGATATCGAAATGTATTTCGATATGGATTTCGAAATCGAAATGGATTTTGATATCGAAATGGATTTCGATATCGAAATGGATTTCGATATCGAAATGGATTTCGAATTCGAAATGGATTTCGATATCGATATTTATTTCGAATTCGATATGGATTTCGAATTCGAAATGGATTTCGAAATTGATATGGAATTCGATATCAAAATGGATTTCTTTATGGATTTCGATACCGAAATGGATTTCGAAATCGAAATGGATTTCGAAATCGAAATGGATTTCGATATCGAAATGGATTTCGAATTCGATATGGATTTCGATATTGATATGGATTTCGAATTCGATATGGATTTCGATATCGATATGGATTTCGATATCGAAATGGATTTCGAATTCGAAATGGATTTCGAAATTGATATGGATTTCGATATGGATTTCGAAATCGAAATGGATTTTGATATCGAAATCCATTTCGAATTCGATATGGATTGCGATATCGAAATGGATTTCGAATTCGAAATGGATTTCGATATCGATATTTATTTCGAATTCGATATGGATTTCGAATTCGAAATGGATTTCGAAATTGATATCGAATTCGATATCGAAATGGATTTCGGTATGGATTTCGATACCGAAATGGATTTCGAAATCGAAATGGATTTCGATATTGAAATGGATTTCGAATTCGATATGGATTTCGACATCGATATGGATTTCGAATTCGAAATGGATTTCGAAATTTATATGGAATTCGATATCGAAATGGATTTCTATATGATTTTCGAAATCGAAATGGATTTCGGTATGGATTTCGATACCGAAATGGATTTCGAAATCGAAATGGATTTCGATATCGAAATGGATTTCGAATTCGATATGGATTTCGATATCGATATGGATTTCGAATTCGATATGGATTTCGATATCGATATGGATTTCGATATCGAAATGGATTTCGATATCGAAAGGGATTTCGATATCGAAATGGATTTCGAATTCGAAACGGATTTCGAATTCGAAATGGATTTCGATATCGAAATGGATTTTGTTATCGAAATGGATTTTGATATCGAAATGGATTTTGATATCGAAATCCATTTCGAATTCAATATGGATTTCGATATCGAAATGGAATTCGAATTCGAAATGGATTTCGAAATTTATATGGAATTCGATTTCGAAATGGATTTCTTTATGGATTTCAAAATCGAAATGGATTTCGATATCGAAATGGATTTCGATATCGAAATGGATTTCGAATTCGACATGGATTACGATATCGATATGGATTTCGATATCGATATGGATTTCGAATTCGAAATGGATTTCGAAATTGATATGGAATTCGATATCGAAATGTATTTCGATTTCGAAATCGAAATGGATTTCGATATCGAAATGGATTTGGATATCGAAATGGATTTCGAATTCGAAATGGATTTCGATATCGATATTTATTTCGAATTCGATATGGATTTCGAATTCGAAATGGATTTCGAAATTGATATGGAATTCGATATCAAAATGGATTTCTTTATGGATTTCGAAATCGAAATGGATTTCGATATCGAAATCCATTTCGAATTCGATATGGATTTCGATATCGAAATGGATTTCGAATTCGAAATGGATTTCGAAATTTATATGGAATTCGATTTCGAAATGGATTTCTTTATGGATTTCGAAATCGAAATGGATTTCGATATCGAAATGGATTTCGAATTCGACATGGATTTCGATATCGACATGGATTTCGATATCGATATGGATTTAGATATCGATATGGATTTCGAATTCGAAATGGATTTCGAAATTGATATGGAATTCGATATCGAAATGTATTTCGATATGGATTTCGAAATCAAAATGGATTTCGAAATCGAAATGGATTTCGATATCGAAATGGATTTCGAATTTGAAATGGATTTCGAAATTGATATGGAATTCGATATCGAAATGTATTTCGATATGGATTTCGAAATCAAAATGGATTTCGAAATCAAAATGGATTTCGATATCGAAATGGATTTGGATATCGAAATGGATTTCGAATCCGAAATGGATTTCGATATCGATATTTATTTCGAATTCGATATGGATTTCGAATTCGAAATGGATTTCGAAATTGATATGGAATTCGATATCAAAATGGATTTCTTTATGGATTTCGAAATCGAAATGGATTTCGATATCGAAATCCATTTCGAATTCGATATGGATTTCGATATCGAAATGGATTTCGAATTCGAAATGGATTTCGAAATTTATATGGAATTCGATTTCGAAATGGATTTCTTTATGGATTTCGAAATCGAAATGGATTTCGATATCGAAATGGATTTCGAATTCGACATGGATTTCGATATCGACATGGATTTCGATATCGATATGGATTTAGATATCGATATGGATTTCGAATTCGAAATGGATTTCGAAATTGATATGGAATTCGATATCGAAATGTATTTCGATATGGATTTCGAAATCAAAATGGATTTCGAAATCGAAATGGATTTCGATATCGAAATGGATTTCGATATCGAAATGGATTTCGAATTCGAAATGGATTTCGATATCGATATTTATTTCGAATTCGATATGGATTTCGAATTCGAAATGGATTTCGAAATTGATATGGAATTCTATATCAAAATGGATTTCTTTATGGATTTCGAATTCGAAATGGATTTTGATATCGAAATCCATTTCGAATTCGATATGGATTGCGATATCGAAATGGATTTCGAATTCGAAATGGATTTCGAAATTGATATGGAATTCGATATCAAAATGGATTTCTTTATGGATTTCGAAATCGAAATGGATTTCGATATCGAAATGGATTTCGAATTCGATATGGATTTCGATATCGATATTTATTTCGAATTCGATATGGATTTCGAATTCGAAGTGGATTTCGAAATTGATATGGAATTCGATATCGAAATGGATTTCGAAATTTATATGGAATTCGATATCGAAATGGATTTCTATATGATTTTCGAAATCGAAATGGATTTCGGTATGGATTTCGATACCGAAATGGATTTCGAAATCGAAATGGATTTCGAAATCGAAATGGATTTCGATATCGAAATGGATTTCGAATTCGATATGGATTTCGATATCGATATGGATTTCGAATTCGATATGGATTTCGATATCGATATGGATTTCGATATCGAAATGGATTTCGAATTCGAAATAGATTTCGAAATTGATATGGAATTCGATATCGAAATGGATTTCGATATGGATTTCGAAATCGAAATGGATTTCGATATCGAAATGGATTTCGAATTCGAAATGGATTTCGATATCGAAATGGATTTTGATATCGAAATCCATTTCGAATTCGATACGTATTTCGAATTCGAAATGGATTTCGAAATTGATATGGAATTCGATATCGAAATGGATTTCGGTATGGATTTCGAAATCGAAATGGATTTCGATATCGAAATGGATTTCGAATTCGATATGGATTTCGACATCGATATGGATTTCGAATTCGAAATGGATTTCGAAATTGATATGGGATTCGATATCGAAATGGATTTCGATACCGAAATGGATTTTGATGTCGAAATGGATTTCGATATCGAAATGGATTTCGAATTCGATATGGATTTCGATATCGAAATGGATTGCGAAATTGATATGGAATTCGATATCGAACTGTATTTCTATATGGATTTCGAAATCGAAATGGATTTCGATATCGAAATGGATTTCGATATCGAAATGGATTTCGATTTCGAAATGGATTTCGAAATTGATATGGAATTCGATATCGAAATGGATTTCGATATGGATTTCGAAATCGAAATGGATTTCGAATTCGAAATGGATTTTGAAATCGAAATGGATTTCGAATTCGAAATGGATTTCGATATCGAAATGGATTTTGATATCGAAATGGATTTTGATATCGAAATCCATTTCGAATTCGATATGGATTTCGATATCGAAATGGATTTCGAATTCGAAATGGACTTCGAAATTTATATGGAATTCGATTTCGAAATGGATTTCTTTATGGATTTCGAAATCGAAATGGATTTCGATATCGAAATGGATTTCGAATTCGACATGGATTTCGATATCGATATGGATTTTGATATCGATATGGATTTCGAATTCGAAATGGATTTCGAAATTGATATGGAATTCGATATCGAAATGTATTTCGATATGGATTTCGAAATCAAAATGGATTTCGAAATCGAAATGGATTTCGATATCGAAATGGATTTCGATATGGATTTCGAAATCGAAATGGATTTCGAATTCGAAATGGATTTTGAAATCGAAATGGATTTCGAATTCGAAATGGATTTCGATATCGAAATGGATTTTGATATCGAAATGGATTTTGATATCGAAATCCATTTCGAATTCGATATGGATTTCGATATCGAAATGGATTTCGAATTCGAAATGGACTTCGAAATTTATATGGAATTCGATTTCGAAATGGATTTCTTTATGGATTTCGAAATCGAAATGGATTTCGATATCGAAATGGATTTCGAATTCGACATGGATTTCGATATCGATATGGATTTTGATATCGATATGGATTTCGAATTCGAAATGGATTTCGAAATTGATATGGAATTCGATATCGAAATGTATTTCGATATGGATTTCGAAATCAAAATGGATTTCGAAATCGAAATGGATTTCGATATCGAAATGGATTTCGAATTCGAAATGGATTTCGATATCGATATTTATTTCGAATTCGATATGGATTTCGAATTCGAAATGGATTTCGAAATTAATATGGAATTCGATATCAAAATGGATTTCTTTATGGATTTCGAATTCGACATGGATTTCGATATCGAAATGGATTTCGAATTCGATATGGATTTCGATATCGATATTTATTTCGAATTCGATATGGATTTCGAATTCGAAATGGATTTCGAAATTGATATGGAATTCGATATCGAAATGGATTTCGGTATGGACTTCGATACCGAAATGGATTTCGAAATCGAAATGGATTTCGATATCGAAATGGATTTCGAATTCGATATGGATTTCGACATCGATATGGATTTCGAATTCGAAATGGATTTCGAAATTTATATGGATTCGATATCAAAATGGATTTCTATATGATTTTCGAAATCGAAATGGATTTCGGTATGGATTTCGATACCGAAATGGATATCGATATGGATTTCGAATTCGATATGGATTTCGATATCGATTTGGATTTCGAATTCGATATGGATTTCGATATCGATATGGATTTCGATATCGAAATGGATTTCGAATTCGAAATGGATTTCGAAATTGATATGGAATTCGATATCGAAATGGATTTCGATATGGATTTCGAAATCGAAATGGATTTCGATATCGAAATGGATTTCGAATTCGAAATGGATTTCGATATCGAAATATATTTTGATATCGAAATCCATTTCGAATTCGATATGGATTTCGAATTCGAAATGGATTTCGAAATTGATATGGAATTCGATATCGAAATGGATTTCGGTATGGATTTCGAATTCGAAATGGATTTCGAAATAGATATGGAATTCGATATCGAAGTGGATTTCGATATCGAAATGGATTTTGATATCGAAATGGATTTTGATATCGAAATCCATTTCGAAATCGAAATGGATTTCGATATCGAAATGGATTTCGAATTGGATATGGATTTCGAATTCGATATGGATTTCGAATTCGAAATGGATTTCGAAATTGATATGGGATTCGATATCGAAATGGATTTCGATACCGAAACGGATTTCGAAATCGAAATGGATTTCGATATCGAAATGGATTTCGATATCGAAATGGATTTCGAATTCGATATGGATTTCGATATCGAAATGGATTTCGAAATTGATATGGAATTCGATATCGAAATGTATTTCGATATGGATTTCGAAATCGAAATGGATTTCGATATCGAAATGGATTTCGATATCGAATTGGATTTCGAATTCGATATGGATTTCGAATTCGAAATGGATTTCGAAATAGATATGGAATTCGATATCGAAATGGATTTCGATATCGAAATATATTTTGATATCGAAATCCATTTCGAATTCGATATGGATTTCGAATTCGAAATGGATTTCGAAATTAATATGGAATTCGATATCGAAATGGATTTCGGTATGGATTTCGATACCGAAATGGATTTCGAAATCGAAATGGATTTCGATATCGAAATGGATTTCGAATTGGATATGGATTTCGAATTCGATATGGATTTCGAATTCGAAATGGATTTCGAAATTGATATGGGATTCGATATCGAAATGGATTTCGATACCGAAACGGATTTCGAAATCGAAATGGATTTCGATATCGAAATGGATTTCGAATTCGATATGGATTTCGATATCGAAATGGATTTCGAAATTGATATGGAATTCGATATCGAAATGTATTTCGATATGGATTTCGAAATCGAAATGGATTTCGATATCGAAATGGATTTTGATATCGAAATGGATTTCGAATTAGAAATGGATTTCGATATCGAAATGGATTTTGATATCGAAATGGATTTTGATATCGAAATCCATTTCGAATTCGATATGGATTTCGAATTCGATATGGATTTCGATATCGAAATGGATTTCGAATTCGAAATGGATTTCGAAATTTATATGGAATTCGATTTCGAAATGGATTTCTTTATGGATTTCGAAATCGAAATGGATTTCGATATCGAAATGGATTTCGAATTCGACATGGATTTCGATATCGAAATATATTTTGATATCGAAATCCATTTCGAATTCGATATGGATTTTGAATTCGAAATGGATTTCGAAATTGATATGGAATTCGATATCGAAATGGATTTCGGTATGGATTTCGAATTCGAAATGGATTTCGAAATTGATATGGGATTCGATATCGAAATGGATTTCGATACCGAAATGGATTTCGAAATCAAAATGGATTTCGATATCGAAATGGATTTCGATATCGAAATGGATTTCGAATTCGATATGGATTTCGATATCGAAACGGATTTCGAAATTGATATGGAATTCGATATCGAAATGTATTTCGATATGGATTTCGAAATCGAAATGGATTTCGATATCGAAATGGATTTCGATATCGAATTGGATTTCGAATTCGATATGGATTTCGAATTCGAAATGGAATTCGATATCGAAATGGATTTCGATATGGATTTCGAAATCGAAATGGATTTCGAATTCGAAATGGATTTTTATATCGAAATGGATTTCGAATTCGAAATGGATTTCGATATCGAAATGGATTTTGATATCGAAATGGATTTTGATATCGAAATCCATTTCGACTTCGATATGGATTTCGATATCGAAATGGATTTCGAATTCGAAATGGATTTCGAAATTTATATGGAATTCGATTTCGAAATGGATTTCTTTATGGATTTCGAAATCGAAATGGATTTCGATATCGAAATGGATTTCGAATTCGACATGGATTTCGATATCGATATGGATTTCGATATCGATATGGATTTCGAATTCGAAATGGATTTCGAAATTGATATGGAATTCGATATCGAAATGTATTTCGATATCGATTTCGAAATCAAAATGGATTTCGAAATCGAAATGGATTTCGATATCGAAATGGATTTCCAATTCAAAATGGATTTCGATATCGATATTTATTTCGAATTCGATATGGATTTCGAAATTGATATGGAATTCGATATCAAAATGGATTTCCTTATGGATTTCGAAATCGAAATGGATTTCGATATCGAAATGGATTTCGAATTCGATATGGATTTCGATATCGATATTTATTTCGAATTCGATATGGATTTCGAATTCGAAATGGATTTCGAAATTGATATGGAATTCGATATCGAAATGGATTTCGGTATGGATTTCGATACCGAAATGGATTCGGTATCGAAATCCATACCGAAATCCATTTCGATTTCGAAATCCATTTCGATTTCGAAATCCATAAAGAAATCCATTTTGATATCGAATTCCATATAAATTTCGAAATCCATTTCGAATTCGAAATCCATATCGAATTCGAAATAAATATCGATATCGAAATCCATTTTGAATTCGAAATCCATTTCGATATCGAAATCCATTTCGATTTCGAAATCCATTTTGATTTCGAAATCCATATCGAAATACATTTCGATATCGAATTCCATATCAATTTCGAAATCCATTTCGAAGTCGAAATCCATATCGATATCGAAATCCATATCGATATCGAAATCCATGTCGAATTCGAAATCCATTTCGATATCGAAATCCATTTCGATTTCGAAATCCATAAAAAATCCATTTCGAAATAGAATTCATATAAATGTCGAAATCCATTTCGAATTCGAAATCCATTTCGATATCGAAATCCATATCGAATTCGAAATAGATTTCGATATCAAAATCCATTTCGATATCAAAATCCATTTCGATATCGAAATCCATTTCGAATTCGAAATCCATTTCGAATTCGAAATCCATTTCGATATCAAAATATTTCGAATATTTCGATCGAAATCCATTTCGATTTCGAAATCCATATCGAAATCCATTTCGATATCGAATTCCATATAATTTCGAAATCCATTTCGAATTCGAAATCCATATCGAATTCGAAATCCATTTCGATATCGAAATCCATATCGAATTCGAAATCCATATCGAAATACATTTCGATATCGAATTCCATATCAATTTCGAAATCCATTTCGATATCGAAATCCATATCGAATTCGAAATCCATTTCGATATCGAAATCCATTTCCAATGGATTTCGATATGGATTTCGAAATCGAAATGGATTTCGAATTCGAAATGGATTTTGAAATCGAAATGGATTTCGAATTCGAAATGGATTTCGATATCGAAATGGATTTTGATATCGAAATGGATTTTGATATCGAAATCCATTTCGAATTCGATATGGATTTCGATATCGAAATGGATTTCGAATTCGAAATGGACTTCGAAATTTATATGGAATTCGATTTCGAAATGGATTTCTTTATGGATTTCGAAATCGAAATGGATTTCGATATCGAAATGGATTTCGAATTCGACATGGATTTCGATATCGATATGGATTTTGATATCGATATGGATTTCGAATTCGAAATGGATTTCGAAATTGATATGGAATTCGATATCGAAATGTATTTCGATATGGATTTCGAAATCAAAATGGATTTCGAAATCGAAATGGATTTCGATATCGAAATGGATTTCGAATTCGAAATGGATTTCGATATCGATATTTATTTCGAATTCGATATGGATTTCGAATTCGAAATGGATTTCGAAATTAATATGGAATTCGATATCAAAATGGATTTCTTTATGGATTTCGAATTCGACATGGATTTCGATATCGAAATGGATTTCGAATTCGATATGGATTTCGATATCGATATTTATTTCGAATTCGATATGGATTTCGAATTCGAAATGGATTTCGAAATTGATATGGAATACGATATCGAAATGGATTTCGGTATGGACTTCGATACCGAAATGGATTTCGAAATCGAAATGGATTTCGATATCGAAATGGATTTCGAATTCGATATGGATTTCGACATCGATATGGATTTCGAATTCGAAATGGATTTCGAAATTTATATGGATTCGATATCAAAATGGATTTCTATATGATTTTCGAAATCGAAATGGATTTCGGTATGGATTTCGATACCGAAATGGATATCGATATGGATTTCGAATTCGATATGGATTTCGATATCGATTTGGATTTCGAATTCGATATGGATTTCGATATCGATATGGAAAATTTCGATATCGAAATGGATTTCGAATTCGATATGGGATTTCGATACGAAATTCGATATGGATTTCGAAATCGAAATGGATTTCGATATCGAAATGGATTTCGATATCGAAATGGATTTCGATTTCGATATCGAAATCGATTTCGAATTCGATATGGATTTCGAATTCGAAAT
>JAEIGH010000623.1:0-23451 GCA_018903575.1 Drosophila saltans | reverse complement strand
AAACTTCCTATCTGCTTTCCGTTGGCATAAACTCGTTGGGTCAGGATAGCCCAAGTCCGCTGCGTGCTGACCACTCAAATTGGAATGATCGAGTTCCTGAAATAGTCCTTAGTGAGCTTTATAGTTTTGATGGATGCATAATCATGTTGGAAAGTCCAAGTATCACCGAAATAATTTTCCCAAATGGCACTACGACAGTCTCAAACAGTTTCACATAATTTTTTAGCATTAATTTTATGTGATATAACACACATCGGAGTCTTTCCATTATATCGAAACGCTGCCAAAATCATTAAAGCCGCTCCGCGAAACTACCTGGACACGTGGACTTGTTTGGGGGTTCGCCCATCGCGAAAATTATATCGTTATCCATCAGGGTCATCTAAATTAAACTTTTTTCGTCACTGAAAATTATATTTCTCTCAGTGTCCCAAAATTCATACATATCGGAAAACTGTAATCGGGTAGCTTTTGCCTTGGCAGAAGCTCAGGTTTCAGGAGTTTTTTTTCATATGAAACATTATCCGATCTCTTTAAAATTTTTTCCATACGTCCTGTGGATATCGGCAAGGACAAGTAACTTTTTATTTGAGATGCGCTGATAGTTTCTCTAACCGCTAGATTTTTTATTTGCCTTTTGTCCCGGTTGTCAATTAATGGTGGGCGCCCAGAACGGGGTTTTCTTCCATATTTATCTAGATCTTTTAATAATTTTTAACTGATTTCTTATTTTTTCGAACATTCTCTACAATTATGCAAATTTACATGACCATTTCACGCAATGCAACACTTCTCCCATGTTCTTTATTAGTTAAACGAGCGAAACTCGACATTTTTTTATAAAAAAGTTCATTCTGAATTTTTACAAATGTTGAGATTGGTTGGCACTTCCCTTTTTTTATTTGTTTTGATATGTTACACAAAATGTAAAATTGAATCTTGCAACTACACGTTGTTTTTGATCCACAAATGAAAGCAACGTAATCTACAATGGCTTCTTAAAATCAAATTAACGGAAAAACCTAGTGGTACTTTTTTACAATTCCTTGTATATTGGTCGAGCAGACTACAACCAAAATATAGGAAGAAAGAAGAAAACGAAAAATTGTATTTTGTGGACAATATAATGTGATAAGTTGTCCCACTTACTTATTGCGCGCACCTTATTTATTGGAGGATAAACGGATTGTTGCATATATGCAACAGATAGGCTTGTGGTGAAAATAACTGAAGTATTTCATAGTGTATTGTAACAAGCATAACTACATTTTTTCCAAAGTTTATTTTATTTATTTATTTATTAAGAGCTAACTTACAATTAAAATTATATGTTAGCTTTTTTTTTTGGCTATGGCAACGTAGGCCTTGAGCTCATATAGTCTAGGTTCATATGGACATATTTACAGAGTAGCTATTTTTATTTGAATATAATGTGTGTGTTGTGTGTCTTAAATATGAATGTACAGGTGTGTGTTTTTTAAATATTCTAGGATTTTTAGTATGTTAGGAGTCGTGGGGTTTGAGAGGCATTGCAATGGGTTACTATTTTGGAATGTTGTGTATCTTTGTGTTTTAAAGAAGTTGCAGGTGACGAGTATGTGTTCTATTGAAATGTTTTGGTTGCAGTAAGGGCATACGCTGGGGTGCGGTTGAAATAGGAATTGTGGGTGATTTTTGTGTACCCGAGTCTAAGTCTAGTTATTTTTACTTGATCTTCAATTCCTGCAATTCCTACATGCCCTGGTATCCAGAACGTTTTTTGTAAGGTGTCCCGTATGTATGAGCTGCAGTATTCGCTGTTGTTTGTGTTACTTATGGCGTCTATAGCGGATAAGGAATCCGAGCATATGCAATATTTTCCTTTTTTGTTTTTAAAAGTGTCTATTGCTTCGGCGATTGCGATTATTTTGGCAGAGAAGACAGATGAGTAGTATGGCAAAAGGCTTGACTTAATAGGAGTTGCTTCATATGTTATGGCGAAAGTTGTAATTGAGTGGGTTTGGGACCCGTCGGTATACATATATATATGTGTATTTGTCGGCGTCTTCCGTTTTCTTTTTGCAAAATTCTGCCCTGTATATTTCTGGAGGGGTATTTTTATACCCTTGCAAGGGTATATTAATTTTGGTCAGAAGTTTGCAACGCACAGAAGGAAGCGTTTCCGACTATATAAAGTATATATATTCTTGATCAGCACGACGAGCTGAGTTGATATAGACATGTCCATCTGTCCGTCTGTCCGTCTGTCTGGATCAACAGCTTCTCCTCCGAAACCCTAAAAGCTACAGAGCTGAAATTTTGCACCCAGGCTTCTTTTTGCTGCAGGCATTGTATATCTCGGAATCATCCCGATCGGATGACTATATCATATAGCTCCCATAGGAACGATCGGTCAAGAATAGAATTAAACTTCAATAACTTTGTTGTTTTTTAATCAATTGTTACGAAATTTGGGGTTCCTAAGTTTAATACACCTTTAAACATAAGTTTGATCAGAATCGGTTGACTATATCATATAGCTCCCATAGGAACGATCGGTCAATAATATAGTCTTAGAGCAATAACTTGGATGTTTTGAAAGCGATTGTGACGAAACTTGGTTTTCAGAAGTTTAGTATATATAGAAATGTCTGTGCTAAGTTTCAGACAAATCGGTCAAATATATGCTATAGCTCCCATAGGAACAATAGGGCCAAAAAAATTTTTTTTTTCGAAATCATTTTTTTCTCATGCTACAAACATTTAATGTAGGTTTGACTTGTTTTATATGCTTTCTAATGATTTTGTAACATTATAAATGTGTATATATTTAAATTGTTAAATAACAGTTTGCAAGGGTATACGAACTTCGGCACGGCCGAAGTTAGCCCATCCTTCTAGTTTTTATTTCAGTTACTAAGTGTTGTATCAATGTTTATTAGTGTTGTGTTCCAGGGTGGTGTAGTTTGTTGCCAAAGGCAAGGAATGTTTAGTAATTTGCTATATTCTATTATATAGTCTATTGTAGAGTTGTGGATTTGTTTTTTTGGTGGTCAAAATGTTTTAAGTATGTTGCTGATTGGTGAGTTTTTTGCAGTGATCAGTGATTTTATAAGGTTGGCTGTTAGAAGTTCTTTTCTATCCTCTAGCGGGGCAGCTCGTGCCTCGTATAAAATATTTTGGGTGCGAGTTGATTTAAATGCTCCAAGAGCGATTCTAAGGCCTGTGTTAATTGTCGACTTGATGGTGCGCAGGGTTGACTCTGGGCTCTTACCATATATGGGAAGCCCGTAGTCTGCTTTTGCGATTAGAATTGGTTTGGTTATGTCTAAGAGGGTGGATGTATTGCATTTAAATTTTGGATTCGATAGGCATTTTATTATGTTTGTTGCTAGTTTAAGGTTGTGTGTGAGATGCTCTGAATGAACGTTCTATCTGTATTTGTTGTTAAAGTGTATGCCTAGTATCTTTACTGATGTTTCGTTTTTGATTTGTATATGGCCTGTAGTAAGTGTGCAGTTACAATTATGTTTTCTGCAAACATGCAGGTGTTTGCACTTTGTGCTGGAAAGCATAACCCCTGAATAGTCGCCCCAGTTAGTTATAGTGTTTAGAATAGGGATAAGGTTTATGTTAATATTTTTTCTGTTATTTAGTTTAAGAATAATGTTAAAGTCGTCCGCATACGCACTTAAACCGGTATTAGGATGTTGGGTAAGAATTTCTGAGAGTTTGTTGTAAGCTATGACAAAAAGGACTACAGAGAGCGGTGATCCTTGGGGGATGTCGTTGGGAATGGGATAGAAAGATGAGAAGGTTGTGTGTATGCGTACTGTGATTTTTCTGTTGGTCATAAAGTTTTTAACGTAGTTTAGTATTTTTTTACCAGTTTTCCATAATATCATTTGATCTAGGATTGTGTGTATTCCAATTCGGTCAAAAGCTCTCGCAAAGTCAAGTGAAATTATTGACATATGGTTTTTTTGGAGATGCTTCTAGCTAATAGATGGTCTATTAAGAGTAGACCATCCAATGCAGAATTCCCCTTCTTAACACCAGTTTGACTGTTATGGATGAGTTTATCATTAGAAACAAACCACCACAGTCGCTTTGCTACAATTTTGTCGAGGATTTTTGATAGGCATGGGTTAAGGGATATGGGTCGGTAGAAATTTAGGGAGGTTATGTCTGACTTAGGTTTAGGTATTGGAACTATTATGCTGGTCTTATAGGCTTGGGGAATATAATTGTTTAATATGGCGTTTTGGAGGTCTATAATTCTGTTTGTTGTTATATTGTCAAGATTTTTCAGCATAGTGTAATTGATCCTGTCTATTCCTGGTGTACTACCTTTTAATGTGTTTAGTGCTGCTTTAAATTCAACTCTTCAATTTCTAGTGCTCTTTTTCTGGGAGTGTAAGTGAGGTTGTTTATGGAGTTTAGTGTTGTTCGTTTTGAGTTTAAATGAAGCAAGCAAGTCGTCCCTGCCGACATTGTGTATACCCTGTACCAACTAGTTATTATATTAAATGAAGTCAAACACCCTCGAAATAGCGATTAATTTCATAAATAATTTTCTTTAACATGCCGCAACAGTGAACGCATGCTATCTCGCTCACTCTTGCCAGCCAATGTCGCCCTAAGCGCTTCAGTACAAAAACGCATTAACGTATATCTCCAAAATTTATTGTCCGATTTCGACTAAATTTAGTCAGATGATGCACTTTGGCCATAATATATATATATGTGCCAAATAAGAATGTGATTCCTTAAAACTGCTCTAATAATTAGTTTTTTCTGAATTGCAGGGGCGGAAGTGGGCGTGGCAAAAATTGTAAACTTTCTTGATCTGCGTAGTCACTAGACAAATGATTGAACAACCTCAAAATCGCAATCAATTCAAAACAAAGTTCCCTTTTACATGCAGCAGCAGCGAGCACATGCTATCTCGCTCTTTCTTATCTGCCAATGCCGCCTTGGCATTTCAGTACAAAACGGATATAGGCATATCTTCGATGTTTATTGTCCGCTTTCGACAAAATTTGGTCAGTTGGTCCAGTTTGGGTATATAATTAGGTTTACCAAGTAAGAATACTATATCTTGAAGGCAGCCCTAGTTATCGTTTTTTTTTAAATTGCGGCGGCGGAAGTGGGCGTGGCTTAAATTCGAAACAAACTTGATCAGCTTTGACATTAGACGGATGCTCACACCAAATTTGGTAGCTCTAGCTCTTATAGTCTCTGAGATCGAGTGGCTCATACGGACAGACGGACATGTCTCAATCGACTCGGCTGTTGATGCTGATCAAGAGTATATATACTTTATGGGGTCTGAAACGCTTCCTTCTGCCTATTACATACATTTTAGCGACTTTAATATACCCTTTTACCCTTTGGGTACAGGGTATAAAAATTGGTGGTAAAGTTATTGTCGGATGCTGCTGCTGAAAGGCTTTTGCAAAAGATTTCTGCGATTTCTTGTTTGTTGGTAGAGTGTGTATTTGTGTTTGGGTTGAGGATGCAGTGTATGTGTTTTTGGGGGTTAAGCCCGCAAAATCTCCTTTTTAAAGTTATTTCAAAGTTATTTTTATAAAATTATTATATTGTGCTATTGCAAATGGACGGTTAATATGAATATAATCCTTTTGGACTTTATTGTAACGACGGGCTGTGTCTTTGGGACTTATTCCAGCATATTTGGTCAATGGATTTGTGATTTGGAATTCGGTTTTTTCTTATTGTTCCCAAAGCTAGAATTCCTCCTTCCGCCAGGTACTTCAAAAGGGGTAAGGAGTTAAAATAATTACCAAAGTATAATCGATAATTCCAATGCCTGGGCATATCTCTAGCCAATCTGACGACGCAGTTTGATGCCGCACCCAAATCTGGCTCGTTATTTTATTTTCATTTCCACTATCTATTTCGAATTTGTAGCAGAAGCCTAAATTACCGCTAAATACAAAAATTTTATAGCCGCATTTATGAGGCTTCTTGTACCTTTCATGTAGTTCTTAGCCTTTGTTGAACATACATATCTGTTCATCAACACACAAAAATTGTTCCATAGGAACATTTTTTAAATTTTTGTTTAGTTCGTCTATTATTGGCCTGATTTTGAATAGCCGATCGTGACAGGAGTGTGACAAATGCAGGGCATTATCATTGTTGCTAAAGTGAATGTGAAACCAAATCATCTCAAATGTTTTTTGCGACATAGCATTTTGTATTGCTGATATTCCAATTATTGTTGACCAATATTGAGTAATCCTTGGATGACGCGAAATTAATATGACAAAGGACGTAAAATTGACATGTGCGTTTTGGTCTTTCTGGCGAATATAAAGATTTGTTTCGATTGTAATTTCATCAAACAGTTTTTTTGGAAAAAGATACCAAAAAACTTGTATTGGTTCTGACAGTTCCATTAGTTCCGGAGGCAATATAGTACTCCTGAGAAACTGCAGTTGATTTTTGTTCAAAATTAAACTGCGTTGTCTCCATAGCAAGTTTTTTTCAGATCAGGATTATTATTGGTAACATTTGGCTCAGAATAATCCATGAGATTTAAATTTGAAACGTCTAAGGCATTATTTGGTGGATTTTGTTCATCGATGTCATCTTCATCCGTACTATTTGCATCTTTCTCAAAAAAATCTCTGGATAAAAAATCGCTTTTCTTATCAGCAGAAACGTCAAGTTCATTCTCGCTTTATAAACTGTTGAAATAATTAAAAATCTTTGAAGGTGTTAAGCCTTTCCCTGACATATTTCCTGCGTAGGAAGTACTATTTGTGTATATGAGTCTCATTAAACACATACAACAAACCCATGACAATTTCTATGACACATAACAACATATAACTACATGTTTAAATACATAACAACATATATAACATAAACGCAAGCATTTTATATTGCATATGTATATACAACAAAATAAATTCTGCACAATATAACTACGAGTAGTTGTTTGTTGTATATCTACAACATAACGATTTTTCTAACTCACACACAATACACAACAAGAAACATGAAATCTTGATAGCACATGCATTTGAAACATATTTTCCTTTGGTTTTTTCAAGTTTTTCGTAAAGAATCAAATTTTTAATCAAATTTTTCAACTCAATGTTTTCAGCGCACATAACTTGTGCTTTTCACAAAATTGGCGGGAAAATTGAAAATATGTTTTCCACAACATATAGAAGTGTGCTCAAACCAAATTATATATAAAATTTGTACATATATTTCAGATGTGCAACAAATAACAACATTCGATTTTTTCGATTTGCATTGCGAAAAAATACCCTTTAAACGGTATGTTGCAGATATGCAACACGGCCATATAAAGGATTAATTTGTACCCATACGCTCTATAAAAAATTTGAACAAGATCGGATGACTATAAAGGTGCAAATAAATTAAATTCCTTTTGAGAAATATTTGTGTTCTCTCACAGATCGAAATTGAAAGAGCGAGATGCTCTGTGTTTCCTATATACATACATACTAGAGGCCTGCACGAGTATACTCATTGTAGTCAGTCTTCCAAATACTTACAAATTTTTATTTATTCGTTTGAAAAAATTGCTTTCAAACGAATGAATCGAGTAGCAAAAACCCGAAGTATTCTAATTTGATGTACTATGACACATCAAGCCGAACAAACGAAATCTAACACAAAGCAAACCAAGCGAAACAAGTGGGAATGACAAACGAAACAAATGAATACGGTACTACTTCCAAGTATACTTAGTACTTCCAAGCATTCCCAAGTATTCGTAAGTATGTACATACATACATGCATATGAATTATTGTACGCTTTTACATCGTTTATTTGAATAAAATCGTGTGTTTTATTTTTTTTTTATTTACTGTAAATATATTGATGAAATCAACCTATTTTCAGCTGTTACAGTTCGTCTACATTGAGTCTGAACCGAACGAAATGTTTTTATATTTGTCAGGTATTCGGTTTGCTATTCGGTATACCGAGAACGAACAAAAAATTTGAACAGTTCGAAATACTCGGTTGGGTTTCGGGACTTGGTTTCATTGTGCTCACATTTGCTTTACCGGATTTTTGTGTATGTGCTATTCGTTTTCACTCGTTCATTCGTAAGCCATGTTTGGTTTACTTTGATTTTTGAATACGAGTGTGTGTGAGACAGAGTTGCTAAAGTTAGTTTTGTGTTTCGAATGTACTTGTGCAGGCTTCTAATACATACCAGAGAACTGCAACAAACCACCTCAAGTGCACCGCGTAAATGTTGGGTGATTTTGACACCCGGGTGTCTTTAACCACCGCACAAATGTGTACAATCGCTTGCCTCTAAAAATACTTGTATGTGCAAAAATGACAAGGTATTTCTTTAAAAAAAGGTTGGGTGAAAAGAGATACTCAAAAATTGAGGCATACAATGTCGCCGATGTTGCGGTTTCTTTTGTGCACCCCTTCACTTGAGTTGTTCTTTACGTACTTGATGCTGCATTAGTGTGCACAACAGGAAAAAATAGTAAACAATAAAAAAAATATTTAACTCAAAAATAATTTATTTTATTCATTTAATTTACTAAATAAACATTAGATTGCTTCAGTGCGTTTATTTTCTTAACGAACTAAAGATATTTAAACTTAACATAACATAAATATAAACATTAGATTGCTTCAGTGCATTTACACTTTTTCTTAACGAACTCAAAATATTTAAAGTTTACATAACATAAATATAAACATAATATTGCTTCAGAGCAAATAAAATGAAGCAAGCAAATCGTCCCTGCCGACATTGAGTATACCCTGTACCAACTACACTACGCGGCACAAGTATTTTGACAAAACTGTTTTTTTACTTTGCATGCTGGCATCGCAGACTACCGCTAAGTAAAGGTGCGAAAATGAAGAATAAAACAAAGATTCTATTAATAGCTTTATGCATGTCAAATTTTTTGTTATTTATCTTATGCATTATGCGCAAAAGCACAGTATCGTTGAATAAAACCAGAGAAGAAACAATTTCTGAGCTCACTTCCCTATGGGAAGAGATACCTCCAGAAATCATTCAAAATTTGGTGGACTCTGTACCAAGACGCCTCCAAAAAGTCATTGAAGCCAAAGGAGGTTATACGTTTTACTAACTGTAAACTAGTTCAATAAATTTTGTTTTTTCTAAATATGTTTATTTAGTATAACAGGGATTGTCAAAATACTTATGCCACACTCTGAAATTTTAAATGAATTATTATTTTGTTAAGTTTGTATATTTATTATTTTGTTTGTTTGTATATATATATATTATAAAAACATCCAAATGGGCAGAGGACGTGAAAATACGCCCCAGAACGCAGAACAGGTCGCCCAAAAAAAATTAACCGAACGTCAAGAACGGGCTGTAGTGTCCACTGTGGCACAAAATCCAAAAACGTCGGCGGTGCAATTATGCCAAAACTTGCAGGAATCCTTTAAGGAAAATTTTTGTCCGCAAAGCCCAGATGGAGCCCAAAAAATTTGGCGGAAGCCCAACAAAGAGCTGCAGGAAAATAACTTGTTAAAAACGGTCAAGCACGGTGGAGGAAATGTCATGGTTTGGGGGTGTTTTGCAGCCGCTGGTGTTGGAAACCTTGTCTTTATTGATGAGACTATGGATAAGCATATGTATCGCGACATTCTTAAAGAGAATTTGGGTCCAAGTGCTGAGAAACTGGGCCTTAGCGGCACGAGTTGGCAGTTTCAGCAAGATAACGACCCAAAACACTCGTTTTATCTTGTGCAGGAGTGGCTAATATACCATTACAAAAAGTGATGTCTTTTTTTCTTAGGCCAAAACAGCTAAATCGACTCAAGAAAACAGCTATAAAAAGCTGAATCCCCGGGGAAAAAAGCGGAAAAATAGCTGATTTTTATATATTGTTTTTTTTTATTCAAGAATGAATGTATTATACAATAATAATATATTGTCAATATCGTCCTTATCGCTCGGATAATATTCTCTCTGTTCTATTGAAGTTAAACAGCTGGGTTGTAGATCGTAATCAAAACAGCATTTCTTTATGGTTAATAATATAAACATGTTTAGACATTAATTTACGTAAACAAAAATAAGTTTATAGTTTTATGTGGAATGACACTTAAAATAATTAAATCCAATTCTATATAGGGGAAGGTGGGGCTTTTTGAGCCACTTTTTTATTGCCAGAAATTTTCTATTTAAAGGAGTTTTACTTCAAATTTGAGTGCTAGGTAGTATGAAGATCTAGCTTTCATTTGGTCACAACAATTTAATGGAATATTTGAAAAGAAGGTGATTCTAAGGCAATTTCCAAAAATACCTTTTTTCGTGATTTTCAAAATTCTCGGGGTATTGTGAGCCGCTTTTAAAATTGAATAAAAACAACGATTTTTGTTTGGAAAATTTTATTTATTTCACTAGAATACAAATAATAATTAAGATTAGTTGTTGTAGTGAAAAAAGTTACACACGTCAGCCTGAAATGCAATTTATGCAAGTCCAATAACTTTCAGTTATTCTGTCACTTTTCAAGTGCACTGCAGGATCGCAGACGTTGCAATATATGGTATTTCGCCGATTCATTTTTTCGGCATGTCTTGCATACACAAGCATTCAACACATTAAAAAATGTCGTTAAATGGCAAGAAACAATTGGCTCATAATTCCCCAAAAAAAAGGTTCACAATTCCCCGAACCCTGATTTTTAGAAAATGGCTGCAAAAAACAACAACAATAACAAATACATGCAAAATCCCGTTATAATTTTGAAAGCTAATATACACACGAATATTTAATGGAAGATTTTCATAGGTGGGAATCGATGAGGGAAATTATTCGATAGAAGTAAATATCGATATTTTACTAATCAACTTACATTTTTAACATTTCAATCGTTAAATGCGATAGAAACTACTCACCAAACTGAGAAAGAGTAAAATTAAAAAAAGAAAATATTTCAGTTTGCTAAAAAGCTAGAATTCCCGCTGCCCGCTGTTTTCAAATTTTTCCCGCAAACGCATTTCCAAAATAGCCAGATCTGGCTGGAAAAAAGCTGAAATGACATCAGTGATTGCAAACAGCTAATAACACCTCCCCAATCGCCGGACTTGAATCCGATTGAGCATGTGTGGCACCTCCTCGAGCGAAAGGTACGATCGCATAGCATTACTTCAAAGGTTTCCTTAAAAGAGGCTTTATCCATTGAATGGAATAAAATAAGCGATTTTGAAACCGGAAGTCTAGTGGGAAGCATGAAAAGGCATTTTCAGGCCGTTATACAGTCCAAAGGAGGAGCTACAAAGTATTAGCGTCATTAACTTGCCTAGAAATTAAGGATATTACAAACTTTTTTTTTGATGAAAATTTGTGCCTTTATTTTGTTTTTGTTTGCTTTTGTTTCTGAAAACTATGAATGTTTAAAGTTTTGTTTATTAAATAGTTATCTAATACTTGCATCTACAAAATTGCATTTTCATTTTGTGCCATAGCCTAATGGAAAAAAATGTATAGTGGCTTGAATTTAAAAATCGGTGGTGTGCCAATACTTTTTGGAGCCACTGTATATCTCCGATATCTATTGTCCGATTTCGATCAAATTTGGTCAGCTAGTCCAGTTATAATTAGGTGTGCCAATTTAGAATACGATATCTTTAATACAGCTCTAGTAATACGTTTTCCCGACTTGCGGGGGCGGGAGTGGGCGTGGGAAAAATTTGAAACAAACTTGATCTGCACACTAGACGGATCTACAAACCGAATTTGGTAGCTCTAGCTCTTATAGTCTCCGAGATCTAGGTGTTCATACAGACGGACAGACGGAGGGACAGACGGACATGGCTCAATCGACTCGGCTAGTGAGGCTGATCAAGAATATACATACTTTATGGGGTCAGAAATGTATATTTCTCCCTGTTACATACATTTTACCGACTTTAATATACCCTTTACCCTATGGGTACAGGGTATAAAAATATTCTTTTTCTTTGGTGAAGTTTAAAATAGAAATTACAAACATAGCACAATAAAAGAGAGCTACATGTTTGTAATTCTTTAAAAATTCTCTCAAAATCTTCAAGAAGTACTAATATTATTTTTAAAGTCGATTTATAAGTTTTTGACCTTCCTCTGCCTCACTTAATATATTATTAACTGTTGTCCAGTTATTCACTAGTGAATTAACCATGTTGTAATTGGAGTTCCATCGAGTAGGGCATGAGTTTTTCAACGTTGTGCTTAATCTGTGCTGCAAACTAGCTTTTTATACCCTGTACCCATAGGTAAAAGGGTATTTTTTTCAAATTTTAGTCACGCCCACTTCCGCCCATATCGTATTCTTACTTGGTACACTTAATTATGGACCAGCTGAGCAAATTTTGTTGAAATCGGACAATAAACATCGGAGATATGGCTATATCCGTTTTGTACTGAAATGCAAAGGCGGCATTGGCAGATAAGGGAGAGCGAGATAGCATGCGTTCGCTGCTGCTGCATGAAAAGGGGAATTTTGTTTTGAATTGATTGCGATTTTGAGGTTGTTCGAACTTTTGTCTAGTGACTACGCATATCAAGAGAGTTTAAAATTTTTGCCACGCCCACTTCCGCCCCCGCAATTCAGAAAAAACTAATTATTAGAGCAGTTTTTAAGGAATCATATTTTTGTGTGGCACACCTAATAATGTGGCTAATATGGATCATCTGACCAATTTTAGTTTAAATCGGACAATAAATATCGGAGATATACGAATGTGCATTTTGAACTGAATTGCCAAGGCGACACTAGCTGGAAAGAGTGAGCGAGATAGCATGCGTTCACTGTTGCGGCATGTTAAAGAAAATTTAAATCTTTTATATAATGCACCTAAAAAATTTCTATTCACGTATTGATCGTTCCACATATCAAAAGTAGCCGATACTGCATTATTATCCACAGCTTCTTTAATATCATTGGATATTATCGCCCGCTTCTCTTCTGCATCATTTTCCGCATTTCAACTCAATTTTGTTGCGTCGGGCAGTAGGTCCTCAATGTCAACGATCGCTTCATAGGTAGCACCGACTTTTACAAAAAACTCCACCAGGATGCGAAAACCAATCCCGTTTACTGCGGAAAAAGGCCGACAATCCTGAACCACCCAATCAAGACACTTCTTTGTTGCTATATTTTTGTCCATGTTTGAAACTGTCGTAATGATAGGCAACATTTGTGCCGCGACAAATTTGATGTTTGGTTGGAAACAAATTTTAAGACTTTTCCGCATTTGTTGCAAAAAACCTAACCTTCGAGGACGCTTTCATCTTCTTTATATATATGTCGTACAATATTAACCAACTTACACTTTTGCCTTTGTGTTTTGCGGCTACTTAATAAACTCCACGATTTATTAAATTTTTAACTTCTTCTGCTGTCATTGTTTTCGATGGCAAAATCAAACACGCACTAATCTAGAAAGCTAAGAAGTGATCTAATGCAGAAGAAACGCCGATAATTTGACACACACACCATGGTGCCTATAAAACACTTGGGTGATATACATGTGTGTTGTCTACTTCCATACATACATATCTCCACCACCAAGAAACATATGTATGTACAGTTGCGGACAAAACTCTCCGTACGACCCCTTTTTTTTAAGTTTAACTCTTTCTAAAGCATTTACAAAAAAAGTAATGATGCAGTTTTGTTTTCAATCTAATAAAAACCCAAAAATGAAAAAATGATGTATTTTCAGTAATAACTTAAAAAGATATTCAAGAAAAACAGAAATAAGGCACTGACAAAAGTGTACGTACGTTATATGTTTACACTCTTTTTGCTCTTTTTTTCTGTTGAAACTTAACTGTAATGTACCGTTTGTTTCATTTTATCTATTTACTCTGCATTCTTATTTAAATGTATGTGCATTCAATATCATACTTACCGTGTGTCGCCGCTTCCAATTTATGTCAAGTGAAGTGAACAATCCTCCGAAAAAAAAAATGTGCCGTGTGACATTCTACAATACAAACAAGAAAACATTTAAGTAAAAATCAATTAATTTCGCGGAAAAATAATTAAAACTTACCATTGTTTACATTTTTGAGTCACACACATATGTACACACATAGACGAATGTTCCGATTGTTCACCATTCCTACACTTGTTATCGGCTCCGTTTGAAGGTTTACACGACGGCAATTTATTTTACGTCCGGCAAATTAGCGTCGATGAGTTAGCAACGATCGGAACAGTGGAATTTTGGAAAACTTTTTAATTTTTTATTTATTGATTATTTCCTTATTAAACAACTTTTTCGAACAAAATAAACTATAAAATAGTTAAGAATTTTTATTCATTAATGGGCGGTTTTGATTATGCTGGGTATAAAAAAAATACATGTGAAAAATCGACTTCTCACAATTCGCCCCATAGCTCCATTCACAGAGAATGTAGGGATATGCACGGTATGCCAGTTTATGCTCCACATATTCATCTATATCTCCACCAAATTTGAAGAAAATCATTGGCAGGATTTTTGAGAAAAACGCTTATCAGTCCACCAACCTATGGTTTTCCCCCATACAAAATGCGACAAAAAAATTGAGTTGCAATTGCTGGCAATATAACTGGCTTTTCAGAGAATGTAGGATAATGCACGGTGCATGGGGCTATTTGTACATGTTTCAAGAGTATTTAACATAAATTTTATCAAAATCATTTTCGCCGTTTTTGAGAAAAAGTCCCTAGTATGTGGGTGCCTCGGATGCAAAAATCTTACTGATAAGGGTGGCGCCCAGTTCGCAACTGGAACCAGTTTTGGAACCAGCGTGGAATCTGTGCTGGTACCAGTGTTAGAAGAAAAATGGCAAGGGATGGAGTGAAATCGACGCTAACTTTTCTAGAGAATGTAGGAATATGCACAGTAGTGCATATTATTAAGAATATTTTTCTATATATGTACTTTAGCAAACTTTCATCAGAATCATTGGCAGGAATTTTGAGAAAATCAATTTTAAATATAGTGATAAATGTCAAATTCAAATACGGGCAGCAGCGCCATGTCAATATGATTTGGCTAGGGGTGCAATGAAATCGACGCTAACTTTTCTAGAGAATGTAGGAATATGCACGGTAGTGCATATTATTAAGCATAATTTTCTATATATTTCAGCCAACTTTCATCAAAATCATTGGCAGGAATTTTGAGAAAAATATAAATGAATTATTTTTTCCTTAAAGTTATCGTTACCCGCCCAAACAATGTGCATATAAATGAAAAACCTCTTAGCCCTGATAGCATTATTGGTCTCTTAAGGCGAAGTCTTAAATCCTCTACGCTGTGCGTTCATTTAGTTATTCTTATAGCTAATATGCCTTTAGCTGTAAATTACATTAAATTCATTAAATTACATAAAGTTTCATGTACATGAGAGTCTTCACAATATTTAACAAATTTTAATAAGATATACCAATAAATTAAATTTGGTTGAAATACCATATTACTCGAATAGTTGGCTGCTAATTTTAAGCCAATTTTTTTTTTTCCACAATGCCACTTAATAGTATTCAATATCGGACATTATTTTATTGTTAATTCTTATAAATTGACAGGCACACTTCCTGTGTTATTGTATTTAATTATTTGTACAAAGGTGCAAAATTTAATAGAGAATTAATTCACTTCTCGGTGGAAATAATTTTTTGTTCAGTGTGCAGTCGCTCTATGCCTCCCGCCAAAAAAAGATTCAGCATTCAGGGGCCTAGGTATTGTCAAATAACAGTGATCTGTGGGTTTTATGTTTTTTTTGTTTTTTGTGATGCCTGTCTATACTTAAATTGAATTTTAGATATAATATTGTTTTCTTGGATGGGTCATTTAAGCTATTAGCCACTGTGCATGCATATGTGTGGCTGAAAGTATGTATGTATTTCTACGTAAAAACATTGCAAACATCTACATGAACACTACACACGCACTTTGCAGTCGTTGTTGTCAGGGGCGTAGGTTGGGAATTTTTTTTTTACATGCTCCATTCCAATGTTTTCCATCATTGTATATGTATATATATATACATATGTATAAAAAAAAACATTTCGACGAATAGTTTATAAAAGCAAGATGATCATTTTTGTACATACATATATTACTTCGGTCCCTATTCATGAAAACATACCTATGCCCCTGAATGTTGAATCTTTTTTTGGCGGGAGGCATAGAATGACTGCACACTGAACAAAAAATTATTTCCACCGAGAAGTGAATTAATTCTTTATTAAATTTTGCACCTTTGTACAAATAATTGAACACATTAACACAGGAAGTGTGCCTGTCAATTTATAAGAATTAACAATAAAATAATGTCCGATATTGAATACTATTTAGTGGCATTGTGGAAAAATAAATTGGCTTAAAACTAGCAGCCAACTATTCGAGTAATATGGTATTTCAACCAAATTTAATTTATTGGTCTATCATATTAAAATTTGTTAAATATTGTGAAGACTCTCATGTACATGAAACTTTATGTAATTTAATGACTTGTGTACACTGTGCGATGCCGTACAGCTGAAGGCATATTAGCTATAAGAATAACTAAATGAACGCACAGAGTAGAGGATTTAAGACTTCGCCTTTAGAGACTAAAATTATTAATGACTGAGTTTAACTGATAGTTTTGATTAGCGGTCAATGTATATTTATCATCTTCGAGCTGCAAATCGGACACTTCGTTCAATATAGGTGTAGGCGTTATTAACAATCCATACTGTTGCCAAAAGTCTATACCACAAATGACTTCTTGCTTTATAGCAGGTACTACTAAAAATTCGAGATCAGCTTGAATTGAGTTATAGGTCAACCAAATAGAAACTGTTCCTGCAATGTGTTGTGAGTGTCCATCTGCCGTGCGCACGTTACCATTAATGCGATGACATAATCTCTTGTCGTTTATTAATTGTGTTGCTAAGTTTCCGCCTACTACACTTTTATTCGCCCCACTGCCCAGCAAAGCTGAATACGGTTTTCCAAAGATTTCTATAGTGACAAAGGGACGGGTATCATTGATAGGAGTTGATATTGCTGATATGGTATAGTTTTTTTAGTTGGCGGCGATTGTTCCAAAAGTTGTGCATTCGTATTATGGATCGAGACTTAGGACTGTTCTCAAGATCTTTACGGAAGATTTCGGCTCTACGCTTTCTATATTCTTGCAAACGCACATGATATGACTTGGGCTCTTTCCTATCCTGTATATTAATTATATTTTGGGCACTAAGATCTGAGTTAGGCATTGAGTTTTCTGGGTTTTCCGAGACTATTGGCGGATATCCCTTTTTGCCGTTCGGCGGGTATCCTGCCTCGAGTTTTTCGCCTGCGACTGACATTTTGGACAACTAGGCTTGTAGGTATCTTTTAAACCACACCCGTAGCAAAAACGAGTGGGATTTTCCACGCAATCTTGATATTTATGACCTACTTTATCGCAGTTCCAACATTTTAAATTTTTTGATATGTGCAATGCGCATACTTCGGCTTCTTCTCCTACTTCTTCATCGGCTATGTAATCAGCATGACTTTCATGAACTAAGGCGTCAACTGCTCGTCGAGTCCCTGGTTGACGCATTAGTTGTCTTCGTGCCTGTGGCTATGGTAGGAGTCTCGACATGTAATAATTCGTGATACAAATCTGGTCTTAAATTGTTTCGGACCTCAGCCACCAATTCAGCGTCGGTCGATAGCTAACATAGCATCAAGGAATTCATCAAAATTCTCATTATGAGATTGTTTGCGTCTACGCAACGCATCCATAATATCTTTTTCTGAACGCTGATCTTTATATCTATCTTTTAATCGAACGCATAGTTCAAACCAATTCATATCATTTCCAGTTCGATGGCATCGCCAGAAAAAGGTCAGAGCTGGACCCGAAAACAAAAGATTTGCGAATTTGTAAAGTACATTAAAATCTCCATTCAAACTCTGAGTGGTTAAACAATTTACCCGGTATATAAAGTCCTCTACGGTAATATCCTTTGTGGATCCTGTAAATCGTATGTGCCAGTTGGTAATTATATTCGATACTCGATCAGGTCGATCTGGTACCATTTCTGGGCCATTTGGGGAGGGGTTTGAACGAATGTCAAATTGTCGGTTTCTAATGCTATTTTCTAGACTTCTACGAGTCTCTTCAGTAATAACATTAGGTTGAGATGGCGCAGAATTTCGCGTCTGTTCGCGACGAGCTGGTCCGCTTGGTCTAGCATTCTGACTAGGGGCTATCGGTCGAGGTTGGGACCTAGTATTTGGTCTATTTTTGGGAAGGGCTCCCGTATTCTGAGTGCTGTCTGACCCAATGGAAGACCTTGGAGGCTGTGACGCTGTCGATGTTCTGTCTATTCCTGTCTATTCCTAACTTGTCGACAATTTGGACATTTATCATTAGCATCAAGCCATCCGCTCAAACACTGCTTATGAAACTTATACCTACAACGAGTTTCTATCAGCTCTGACAATCCACCAGTTTCCTTGCAAATGGTAAACGATACTAAATTTTCGTCAGGCAATGCAGCGGCCAAATTTTCAAGGCTTCGCCTGACTGCCATAGTGTGTATATTAAATAATATTTTACTCAAAGGGAAAGAAAAGCGAAATATCCGTTTCTTCCAATGGATGATAATATACAATAATAATAATAACTATATGTTCTGTCAACACAGACAAAGTAAATGTTTGTTATTTTCTAATAAGGTAATAATTCAACAAATTTTGGGGTTTCTCCTTTAGCCAATGGTAATACAGCACGAATACATAATACATCTCTGCAACTTTATATAAACTGAAACTAATAATGGCTTGAATGGATTTGTATCCTGATAAACGAGGACCTTGCCGTTTGTATCCAGCAAGAACAATTCTCAAGTCTACCTAGATTAAAACTATTGATAAATAAAATAGCATAGCATGTTATGGTTGGCCCAACAGCTGACGAGGGACTTGCCAGAAACGCTCCAGCAAGAATAATTCTCAAGTAAGCTTTGGCTTTGTCACTGAACTAGGATCATTATTACCTGGCAAATATCCGAACAATATCCAGAACCTTATTCTTACGTAAAATAGAGTCCTAGCCAAAATGAGCTTTGTAACCACAAGGTATCTCAAGAGTAGTGCAGAAAGCCTGGTCCAGTTACGATCAATGATCGAATTACTGGCATCTCCAAAGATCACTCTACACTTTCTTGTGTAACGAATTATAACAGTTTGGGTAGAAAGGAACAAAGAGAAAGGGTTGGTGAGAAATCATGGGGAAAAGGACTATGAATAATGTCCTTGATGGTCTTGCCCCACGTTGGGCGCCATTTATTATGTAACGAACACGCGTGTGTCGGAGGGCACTCTCTGTCTTACTAACAATTGGCTCGGCTGAGCTCAGGGAAAATGGGGGTGGTCTTTGTGCTCTCCCAACGAGCGCTACATAAATGAAATGAAGACAGAGATCGGGATATAGGATGAACCCAAATTAATTAGAATAGCTGCGGAGAAGTACTGCATTAAACGAAGACCAAGATGTTATGGCTTCCTCTATACCCACCCTCCTATGTAAAACTTTTGACATCTCAGCTGTTTTACCCATTCATCGGCTGTATTACCTCTGCTTTAGGTGCCCCAAATAAGAAGATTAGCAAATCATTTTCAATACAAAAGTCTATTCAATTCAAATTCCAAGTAGATATTTATAACTAATTCTAGGAACATGATTTTAGCCTATATCGAATTAATATCTAACTTTAGTCAAACGAACTATTATGCACAAGGCTATGCCAAACTTAGTTTAATTTTTGCAACGTTTTGCTTATCAAAACTTAACTTTAATGATCTTATTATTTATACGACTTTTATTATTTCATATTTTCACGACTTTACTTCATTTTCATATCATTAAATTTATCAAATTGTCAGACTAAACTTTAACTATGCTGGTCACGGCAAGGGGTTATATTTAAATAGTCACAAGCAAGACTTATAATTTTGGTATCGGCTATGCCGTACTTACGACTTCATAGTGTCCAATCCGGTCAGCAGGTCTGATGACGTGTGGAGCGCTATATTCTATTAGCTTAGAAGAATTAAATTGGGTTAAATATAACCTGCTTCTCACAACCAACACTTTACAATCCTACATTAACCAAAAAAGAAAATTATTATACAACGAATTTTGGCATAGGAATGTGCAATACTTAATTGAATGAATCCTAACTGGATGAAACATCGGTAAAATCCACAAACAATGGCTCTCAGGCACGGTATCGAAGGTCTGGAAGTCTCCTTGTTACTCGCTTGGTGCAGGTGCTCTTCAGATAAACGGTAGAAGCCGTAGTGGTTGTCACTGGTCATAGTAGATCAACATCTTTGACTCTGGGGTGCTGGTAAATACAATTAGCACCATCCAGACAGCTGGTAAGTGATAATCCTCGGGTGCTTTCTGGTCTTAAGGCACGATCATGGATGAGTCCACAGATTAAACCAGAGCCTCTGCTCGCATAAGAGGTTTTAATTTTTGTTGAGCATAAGCGAATTAAACGCTGGCTTGGCTCTGAAAAACCATCGTAGCAATTTTCAGTGGACGCTGACCACAAACGGGTGTGGGATGATGTAATACCACGCGGAGTGCAGAGTTATGTAACTCCGTTGGTTACGCTTACGCGTATCGTTTTTTCTTGGCTCCGCTTCGTTTCAAGTTCTCTACCAGACTCCCTTCTTAATTTTCTTTCTACTTTTGCTAAGCTAGATCAGCGATAGAAGTTGCGCTTTAAGAAGTCCCGTTAAAGCTCTCCCTTTATTTCAGCTATTCTAAGCATACCATACAGTTTTAATAATAATTATTGGCCTAGTGCAAATTTTATTTAATTTGTCGCTGTGCAAGACAAGGCACCCTTACAGGTGGCACGGCCCAGAGTGGTTAGCATTTCCTCGCAGCCAATGGCCACCGGCACTTGAGTCTATCCCAGAGACTGACGTCGAGCAAAAGACCATTAAGGTGCACACTACTAAGATCGCGCCGACGGAAGAGTTCCTCGACCGTTTCTCCGACTTTAGCCGAGCATTGCGCGTTTCTGCGTACACTCTGCGTTTCATCCGCCATTGTCGCAAAGGTCCCAGGGCGACCTCACTTCAACTTTCCCAAGGCGACCTGGCGGCAGCAGAGCAAGCGCTAATTATTTCCACTCAGCGTCGAGCATACGCTGAGGAATACCAATGTCTAAGCAAGAAGCAATAAATGGACTCTCGTAGTTCCATACTCTCTTTAAATCCGTTTCTCGACCACCATGGCATTATCCGAGCCAGCGGACGAGTTAAAAATTCCATCTCTCTGCGGTATGATGAACGTCATCCTGTTCTTCTGCCGTATGATAGTCGTTTTGCTCGACTCCTTACTGATTTCACCCATCGCATAACGTTGCATGGGGGGAATCAGCTCATGATCCGGATCATCCGCACGAAATACTGGATTCCAAAGATTCGTGATTTGGTCAAACATGTGACCAAGTCCTGCAAGGTCTGTATCATATACAGAAAGCGTCTCCAAACGCAGCTCATGGGAGATCTGCCCAAGGAGCCATCTTCCTTTTCCAGGCCATTCACTTACACGGGAGTGGATTTTGTCGGCCGGTTCGATATTAAAAACTACACAGGACGAGCCTGTCTTATTACGAAGGGGTGTGTGTGTGTGTTTGTGTGTTTTAGCACCAAGGCTATCCACATGGAATGCACATCCGACCTGACGACCGAGAAATTCCTGGCCGCATTGGCGCGGTTTATAGGTCGCAGGGGATGCCCGCAACGCATATATTCTGATAACGGCAAAACCTTTGTTGGTGCCGAGAAACTTCTCTCCAAGGAGTTTCTGGAGTCAGTAGCATCCGCAGCCTCAAGTTGGTACAGCCACCATAAGCTGGACTGGCGTTTCATTCCGCCCGGAGCGCCGCATAAGGGTGGCTTATGGGAAGCAAGAGTCGAGGCTTGCCTAAATTCTAGGTCACTGGCTCCTTTATAGGATGATCCCACAGAGCTGCTCGCATTGACTCCCGGTCATTTCCTGATTGGAGCGCCTCTCCTGTCAGCTCCTGAAGCTAGTCGGGACGGATTCCCCGCGAGTCGGGACGGATTCCCCGTGGCCCAGCGCACCATCTTCGGGTGGACACTGGTCGGTAGCTGCCCACACCCTTGAAACATCTGCAATCATGATATTGCAAGGGAGCCGGGATGTCTACGTCACAAATGGCGTAGAGAGCGAGAGAGCGAGACGGGAGTGGTGAACGGGGGAGCTTTCACCACCGCCTGTAATGTTAACTTACCATGAAGTCTGTAATGTTATTTTAATTGCCTTTATGACGTTGAAGAAAATAGAACACGTACTTGTGAAGTGAGAACTTTAAAGTTATTTTTTTCTGCCTCTTCATCTGTGAATACAACAAAGGAAATGAAAACCACCCCCCCTACAAACAGTGTGTGTTTTGATTTGCTGAGCTAGTGCTGAGTGGTACCGGCACACAAATTTGATTGAGTGTGAGTAGGGTGGCAAAAATTGACGCAATTGCAGTTCTCTAATACATACATACATATATATGTCGAACTAGCTTACTTAAGCTAAGTAAGGACGGTGGCGTAGTATGTAGAGATCGTTCGCAAGATGTCTCGATGGTGTTGGTTAGATTCTCGGTGAAGACGTTAAAATTCTTGAAGGAGTTATTTTTTTATTATACCAAATATTTTAAATTTTTTGTTTTTAAATAACATATTAAAACAGTGAAGCTTCAGCAAAGCCGAAGTTTGCATCTTTAATATTTACTCTTAGTTTTTTCCTTCTTGCCCGCACCGAGCGAAAAGGAACTTTGTTCCGAAAAATCGATTGACAATGTTTTTCAATTTCACTTCTAATAAAAATTGAACCTAAACAACTTAAACTGCTGGGTATTATATTTATCGAATATAATCCCTCAAAAACTATATGTTTCCAATAAGATTTTCTAGCGATGTCACACAGCAGCAGAAAAAAGTTATTCTATCACTGCGTAAACTGAGATCTAAACGTCGTTTTTTGCTTGTAAATATGTACTCACGTACAAAAATGCATGGGCATACATAACAATACATCTAAATATTTATGCATGAATGTAAGTATCCATATATGTATGTATATATCTGCTTATATGTATGTATTTATGTATATACATATATCACATATAAAACATTTGAGCGACATTTACTACACATACATATATTTATGTACATAAATGAACTCAATTCATTTTATAAGCAAATATGTATGTGAAGGAGATGAAATAGGCATACCTTTTGGTACCGTATGTGGTCGTATTTCTCTGTCTAGTTGATGAATCGGATGTCCCTCTCGACTTCAGTCTCATACGTCATACTTGTAATATTGGGCTGGCAATATTTAGTACATTTACAATGACTTCTGTCATGTT